>CANSZD010003592.1:0-148192 GCA_947648045.1 Beta corolliflora
GCTAATTTAATCAAATGCATATCAAACAAAGCTAATTGAATCAAATGAAATCAAACAAAGCTAATTGAATCCAAATGAAGTCACAACAAAGCTAATTAAATCAAATGAAAGGCAAATGAAGTCAAATAAAGCTAATAGAATCAAATGAAACTCAAATGCATTCAACAAAAGCTAATTAAATCAAATGAAAGTCAAATGAAGTCAAACAAAGCTAATTGAATCAAATGAAACTCAAATGCATTCAACAAAATCTCATTCAATCAAATGAAACTCAAAATGCGTTCAACAATGCTAATTGAATCAAATGAAACTCAAATGCATTCAACAAAGCTAATTGAATCAAATGAAACTCAAAATGCATTCAACAAAGCTAATCGAATCAAATGAAACTAAAATGCATTCAACAAAGCTAATTCAATCAAAATGAAAGTCAAATGAAGTCAAACAAAGCTAATTTAATCAAATGAAACTCAAATGTATTCAACAAAGCTAATTGAATCAAATGAAAGTCAAATGCAGTCAAACAAACCTAATTGAATCAAATGAAACTCAAATACAATCAATAAAGCTAATTGAATCAAATGAAACTCAAATGCATTCAACAAATCTAATTCAATCAAATTAAAGTCAAATGCATTCAACAAAGCTAACTGAATCAAATGAAACTCAAATGCATTCAACAAAGCTAATTCAATCAAATGAAAGTCAAATGAAGTCAAACAAAGCTAATTAAATCAAATGAAACTCAAATGCATTCAACAAAGCTAATCAATCAAACGAAATCAAACAAAGCTAATTGAATCAAATTCAAATCAAACAAAGCTAATTGAATCAAATGAAATCAAATGAAGTCAAACAAAGCTAATTAAATCAAATGAAACGCAAATGAAGTCAAATAAAGCTAATAGAATCAAACGAAACTCAAATGCATTCAACAAAGCTAATTGAATCAAATGAAAGTCAAATGCAGTCAAACAAAGCTAATGAATCAAATGAAACTCAAATGCATTCAACAAAGCTCATTGAATCAAATGAAACTCAAAATGCGTTCAACAAAGCTAATCAATCAAATGAAACTCAAATGCATTCAACAAAGCCAATCGAATCAAATGAAACCCAAAATGCATTCAACAAAGCTAATTGAATCAAATGAAAACTCAAATGCATTCAACAAAGCTAATTCAATCAAATGAAAGTCAAATGAAGTCAAACAAAGCTAATTTAATCAAACGAAACTCAAATGCATTCAACAAAGCTAATTGAATCAAATGAAAGTCAAATGAAGTCAAACAAAGCTAATTCAATCAAATGAAACTCAAATGCAATCAATAAAGCTAATTCAATCAAATGAAACTCAAATGCATTCAACAAAGCTAATTGAATCAAATTAAAGTCAAATGAAGTCAAACAAAGCTAATTGAATCAAATGAAACTCAAATGCAATCAACAAAGCTAATTGAATCAAATGAAACTCAAATGCATTCAACAAAGCTAATTGAATCAAATTAAAGTCAAATGCATTCAACAAAGCTAATTGAATCAAATGAAACTCAAATGCATTCAACAAAGCTAATTCAATCAAATGAAAGTCAAACGAGGCTAATCAAATCAAATTAAATAAAAAAAAAAAAATAAAAAAAAAAAACAAATGAAGACAAAGCTAATGAATCAAATGAAACTCAAATGCATCCAACAAAGCTAATTGAATCAAATGAAAGTCAAATGAAGTCAAACAAAGCTAATTGAATCAAATGAAACTCAAGTGCATTCAACGAAGCTAATTGAATCAAATGAAACTCAAAATGCATTCAACAAAGCTAATTGAATCAAATGAAACTCAAATGCATTCAACAAAGCTAATCGAATCAAATGAAACTCAAATGCAGTCAACAAAGCTAAATTAATCAAATGAAAATCAAATGCATTCAAGAAAGCTAATTAAATCAAATGAAACTCAAATGCATTCAACAAAGCTAATCGAATCAAATGAAACTCAAATGCAATCAACAAAGCTAATTGAATCAAATGAAACTCAAAATGCATTCAACAAAGCTAATTGAATCAAATGAAACTCAAATGCATTCAACAAAGCTAATTGAATCAAATGAAAGTCAAATGAAGTCAAACAAAGCTAATTCAATCAAATGAAACTCAAATGCATTCAAGAAAGCTAATTGAATCAAATGAAACTCAAATGCATTCAAGAAAGCTAATTGAATCAAATGAAACTCAAATGCATTCAACAAAGCTAATTGAATCAAATGAAACTCAAATGCATTCAACAAAGCTAATTGAATCAAATTAAACTCAAATGCATTCAACAAAGCTAATCAATCAAATGAAACTTCAAATGCATTCAACAAAGCTAATTGAATCAAATCAAAGTCAAATGAAGTCAAACAAAGCTAATTGAATCAAATGAAACTCAAATGCATTCAACAAAGCTCATTGAATCAAATGAAACTCAAAATGCGTTCAACAATGCTAATTGAATCAAATGAAACTCAAATGCATTCAACAAAGCTAATCAATCAAATGAAACTCAAAATGCATTCAACAAAGCTAATTGAATCAAATGAAACTCAAATGCATTCAACAAAACTAATTGAATCAAATGAAAGTCAAATGAAGTCAAACAAAGCTAATTTAATCAAATGAAACTCAAATGCATTCAAACAAAGCTAATTGAATCAAATGAAAGTCAAATGAAATCAAACAAACCTAATTCAATCAAATGAAACTCAAATGCAATCAACAAAGCTAATTGAATCAAATGAAACTCAAATGCATTCAACAAAGCTAATTGAATCAAATGAAAGTCAAATGCATTCAACAAAGCTAATTGAATCAAATGAAACTCAAATGCATTCAACAAAGCTAATTGAATCAAATGAAATCAAACAAGGCTAATTGAATCAAATGAAGGTCAAACAAAGCTAATTAAATCAAACGAAAGGCAAATGAAGTCAAACAAAGCTAATTGAATCAAATGAAACTCAAATGCATTCAACAAAGCTAATTCAATCAAATGAAAGTCAAATGAAGTCAAACAAAGCTAATCGAATCAAATGAAAGTCAAATGCCGTCCAACAAAGCTAATCGAATCAAATGAAACTCAAAATGCATTCAACAAAGCTAATTGAATCAAATGAAACTCAAATGCATTCAACAAAGCTAATCGAATCAAATGAAACTCACAAAGCTTCAATTCAACAAAGCTAATTGAATCAAATGAAACTGAAGTCAAACAAAGCTAAATAAATCAAATGAAAGTCAAATGAAGTCAAACAAATAATTGAATCAAATGAAACTCAAATGCATTCAACAAAGCTAATGAATCAAATGAAAGTCAAATGAAGTCAAACAAAGCTAAATTGAATCAAATGAAACTCAAATGCATTCAACAAAGCTAATTGAATCAAATGAAACTCAAAATGCATTCAACAAAGCTAATTGAATCAAATGAAACTCAAATGCATTCAACAAAGCTAATTGAATCAAATGAAACTCAAAATGCATTCAAACAAAGCTAATTGAATCAAATGAAAATCAAATGCATTCAACAAAGCTAATTGAATCAAATGAAAGTAAAATGAAGTCAAACAAAGCTAATTGAATCAAATGAAACTCAAATGCATTCAACAAAGCTAATTGAATCAAATGAAAGTCAAATGAAGTCAAACAAAGCTAATTGAATCAAATGAAACTCAAATGCATTCAACAAAGCTAATTGAATCAAATGAAACTCAAATGCATTCAACAAAGCTAATTGAATCAAATTAAAGTCAAATGCATTCAACAAAGCTAATTGAATCAAATGAAACTCAAATGCATTCAACAAAGCTAATTGAATCAAATGAAACTCAAAATGACAGTCAAACAAAGCTAATTAAATCAAATGAAAGGCAAATGCAGTCAAACAAAGCTAATAGAATCAAATGAAACTCAAATGCATTCAACAAAGCTAATTGAATCAAATGAAAGTCAAATGAAGTCAAACAAAGCTAATTCAATCAAATGAAACTCAAATGCAGTCAAACAAAGCAATTGAATCAAATGAAACTCAAAATGCTTTCAACAAAGCTAATTGAATCAAATGAAACTCAAAATGCATTCAACAAAGCTAATTGAATCAAATGAAACTCAAATGCATTCAACAAAACTAATTGAATCAAATGAAATCAAACAAAGCCAATTGAATCAAATGAAACAAAGAATGCAAATGAAGTCAAACAAAGCTAATTAAATCAAATGAAAGGCAAATGAAGTCAAACAAAGCTAATAGAATCAAATGAAACTCAAATGCATTCAACAAAGCTAATTGAATCAAATGAAAGTCAAATGAAGTCAAACAAAGCTAATTGAATCAAATGAAACTCAAATGCATTCAACAAAGCTAATTGAATCAAATGAAACTCAAATGCATTCAACAAAGCTAATTGAATCAAATGAAACTCAAAATTTATTCAACAAAGCTAATTGAAAAAAATGAAACTCAAATGCATTCAACAAAGCTAATTGAATCAAATGAAACTCAAATGCATTCAAACAAAGCTAATTGAATCAAATGAAAGTCAAATGAAGTCAAACAAAGCTAATTTAATCAAATGAAACTCAAATGCATTCAACAAAGCTAATTGAATCAAATGAAAGTCAAATGAAATCAAACAAAGCTAATTGAATCAAATGAAACTCAAATGCATTCAACAAAGCTAATTGAATCAAATGAAACTCAAATGCATTCAACAAAGCTAATTGAATCAAATGAAACTCAAATGCATTCAACAAAGCTAATTGAATCAAATGAAACTCAAATGCATTCAACAAAGCTAATTGAATCAAATGAAACTCAAAGGTCAACAAAGCTAATTGAATCAAATGAAGTCAAACAAAGCTAATTAAATCAAATGAAAGGCAAATGAAGTCAAACAAAGCTAATTGAATCAAATGAAAACTCAAATGCATTCAACAAAGCTAATTGAATCAAATGAAAGTCAAATGAAGTCAAACAAAGCTAATTGAATCAAATGAAACTCAAATGCATTCAACAAAGCTAATTGAATCAAATGAAACTCAAATGCATTCAACAAAGCTAATTGAATCAAATGAAACTCAAATGCATTCAACAAAGCTAATTGAATCAAATGAAACTCAAACAAAGCTAATTGAATCAAATGAAATCAAATAAAATCAATTGAAACTCAAATGCATTCAAACAAAGCTAATTGAATCAAATGAAAGGCAAATGAAGTCAAACAAAGCTAATAGAATCAAATGAAACTCAAATGCATTCAACAAAGCTAATTGAATCAAATGAAAGTCAAATGAAGTCAAACAAAGCTAATTGAATCAAATGAAACTCAAATGCATTCAACAAAGCTCATTCAATCAAATGAAACTCAAAAATGCATTCAACAAAGCTAATTGAATCAAATGAAACTCAAATGCATTCAACAAAGCTAATTGAATCAAATGAAACACAAAATGCATTCAACAAAGCTAATTGAATCAAATGAAACTCAAATGCATTCAACAAAGCTAATTCAATCAAATGAAAGTCAAAATGAAGTCAAACAAAGCTAATTTAATCAAATGAAACTCAAATGCATTCAACAAAGCTAATTGAATCAAATGAAAGTCAAATGAAGTCAAACAAAGCTAATTGAATCAAATGAAACTCAAATGCATTCAACAAAGCTAATTCAATCAAATGAAACTCAAATGCATTCAACAAAGCTAATTGAATCAAATGAAAGTCAAATGCATTCAACAAAGCTAATTGAATCAAATGAAACTCAAACAAGTGATTCAACAAAGCTAATTGAATCAAATGAATCAAACAAGGCTAATCAATGCAAATGAAGTCAAACAAAGCTAATTGAATCAAATGAAACTCAAATGCATTCAACAAAGCTAATATAATGAAAGTCAAATGCAGTCAAACAAAGCTAATTGAATCAAATGAAACTCAAATGCATTCAACAAAGCTAATTGAATCAAATGAAACTCAAATGAAGTTCAAACAAAGCTAATTCAATCAAATGAAACTCAAAATGCATCAACAAAGCTAATTGAATCAAATGAAACTCAAAATGCATTCAACAAAGCTAATTGAATCAAATGAAACTCAAAATGCATTCAACAAAGCTAATTGAATCAAATGAAAGTCAAATGAATTCAAACAAAGCTAATTGAATCAAATGAAACAAAATCAAATGGCAATGTCAACAAAGCTAATTGAATCAAATGAAAGTCAAATGCATTCAAACAAAGCTAATTGAATCAAATGAAAGTCAAATGCAGTCAAACAAAGCTAATTGAATCAAATGAAACTCAAATGCATTCAACAAAGCTAATTGAATCAAATGAAACTCAAAATGCATTCAACAAAGCTAATTGAATCAAATGAAACTCAAATGCATTCAACAAAGCTAATTGAATCAAATGAAACTCAAAACAAAGCTAATTGAATCAAATGAAACAAAGTCATTCAACAAAGCTAATTAAATCAAATGAAAGTCAAATGAAGTCAAACAAAGCTAATTGAATCAAATGAAACTCAAATGCATTCAACAAAGCTAATTGAATCAAATGAAACTCAAATGAAGTCAAACAAACCTAATTCAATCAAATGAAACTCAAAATGAAGTCAAACAAAGCTAATTGAATCAAATGAAACTCAAAATGCATTCAACAAAAGCTAATTGAATCAAATGAAACTCAAAAAAGCTATTCAATCAAATGAAATCAAACAAAGCCAATTGAAATCAAATGAAATCAAACAAAGCTAATTGAATCAAATGAAATCAAACAAAGCTAATTGAATCAAATGAAGTCAAACAAAGCTAATTAAATCAAATGAAAGGCAAATGAAGTCAAACAAAGCTAATAGAATCAAATGAAACTCAAATGCATTCAACAAAGCTAATTGAATCAAATGAAAGTCAAATGAAGTCAAACAAAGCTAATTGAATCAAATGAAACTCAAATGCATTCAACAAAGCTAATTGAATCAAATGAAACTCAAATGCATTCAACAAAGCTAATTGAATCAAATGAAACTCAAATGCATTCAACAAAGCTAATTGAATCAAATGAAACTCCAAATGCATTCAACAAAGCTAATTGAATCAAATGAAACTCAAATGCATTCAACAAAGCTAATTGAATCAAATGAAACTCAAATGCATTCAACAAAGCTAATTCAATCAAATGAAAGTCAAATGAAGTCAAACAAAGCTAATTCAATCAAATGAAACTCAAATGCATTCAACAAAGCTAATCGAATCAAATGAAACTCAAATGCATTCAACAAAGCTAATTGAATCAAATGAAACTCAAATGCATTCAACAAAGCTAATTGAATCAAATGAAAGTCAAATGAAGTCAAACAAAGCTAAATGAATCAAATGAAACTCAAATGCATTCAACAAAGCTAATTCAATCAAATGAAACTCAAAGTCAAAGCTAATTGAATCAAATGAAACTCAAATGCAATCAACAAAGCTAATTGAATCAAATGAAACTCAAATGCATTCAACAAAGCTAATTGAATCAAATGAAACTCAAATGCATTCAACAAAGCTAATTGAATCAAATGAAAGTCAAATGAAGTCAAACAAAGCTAATTGAATCAAATGAAACTCAAATGCATTCAACAAAGCTAATTGAATCAAATGAAATCAAACAAAGCTAATTGAATCAAATGAAATCAAACAAAGCTAATTGAATCAAATGAA
Source organism: Beta corolliflora (assembly GCA_947648045.1). NCBI lineage: Eukaryota > Viridiplantae > Streptophyta > Magnoliopsida > Caryophyllales > Amaranthaceae > Beta > Beta corolliflora. Next base: position 7,740 of record CANSZD010003592.1, read on the forward strand.
GTCAAACAAAGCTAATTAAATCAAATGAAAGGCAAATGAAGTCAAACAAAGCTAATAGAATCAAATGAAACTCAAATGCATTCAACAAAGCTAATTGAATCAAATGAAAGTCAAATGAAGTCAAACAAAGCTAATTGAATCAAATGAAACTCAAATGCATTCAACAAAAGCTCATTGAATCAAATGAAACTCCAAAATGCGTTCAACAAAGCTAATTGAATCAAATGAAACTCAAAATGCATTCAACAAAGCTAATTAAATCAAATGAAACTCAAAATGCATTCAACAAAGCTAATTGAATCAAATGAAACTAAAATGCATTCAACAAAACTAATTGAATCAAATGAAAGTCAAATGAAGTCAAACAAAGCTAATTGAATCAAATGAAACTCAAATGCATTCAACAAAGCTAATTGAATCAAATGAAAGTCAAATGAAGTCAAACAAACCTAATTGAATCAAATGAAACTCAAATGCAATCAACAAAGCTAATTGAATCAAATGAAACTCAAATGCATTCAACAAAGCTAATTGAATCAAATTAAAGTCAAATGCATTCAACAAAGCTAATTGAATCAAATGAAACTCAAATGCATTCAACAAAGCTAATTGAATCAAATGAAACTCAAATGCATTCTAACAAAGCTAATTGAATCAAATGAAACTCAAATGCATTCAACAAAGCTAATTGAATCAAATGAAACTCAAATGCATTCAACAAAGCTAATTGAATTAAATGAAATCAAACAAAGCTAATTGAATCAAATGAAGTCAAACAAAGCTAATTAAATCAAATGAAAGGCAAATGAAGTCAAACAAAGCTAATAGAATCAAATGAAACTCAAATGCATTCAACAAAGCTAATTGAATCAAATGAAAGTCAAATGAAGTCAAACAAAGCTAATTGAATCAAATGAAACTCAAATGCATTCAACAAAGCTCATTGAATCAAATGAAACTCAAAAATGCGTTCAACAAAGCTAATTGAATCAAATGAAACTCAAATGCATTCGACAAAGCTAATTGAATCAAATGAAACTCCAAAATGCATTCAACAAAGCTAATTGAATCAAATGAAACTCAAATGCATTCAACAAAGCTAATTGAATCAAATGAAAGTCAAATGAAGTCAAACAAAGCTAATTGAATCAAATGAAACTCAAATGCATTCAACAAAGCTAATTGAATCAAATGAAAGTCAAATGAAGTCAAACAAACCTAATTGAATCAAATGAAACTCAAATGCAATCAACAAAGCTAATTGAATCAAATGAAACTCAAATGCATTCAACAAAGCTAATTGAATCAAATGAAAGTCAAATGCATTCAACAAAGCTAATTGAATCAAATGAAACTCAAATGCATTCAACAAAGCTAATTGAATCAAATGAAAGAATCAAATGAAGTCAAACAAAGCTAATTAAATCAAATGAAAGTCAAATGAAGTCAACAAAGCTAATTGAATCAAATGAAACTCAAATGCATTCAACAAAGCTAATTGAATCAAATGAAACTCAAATGAAGTCAAACAAAGCTAATTGAATCAAATGAAACTCAAATGCATTCAACAAAGCTAATTGAATCAAATGAAACTCAAATGCATTCAACAAAGCTAATTGAATCAAATGAAACTCAAATGCATTCAACAAAGCTAATTGAATCAAATGAAAGTCAAATGAAGTCAAACAAAGCTAATTGAATCAAATGAAACTCAAATGCATTCAACAAAGCTAATTGAATCAAATGAAACTAAAATGCATTCAACAAAGCTAATTGAATCAAATGAAACTCAAATGCAATCAACAAAGCTAATTGAATCAAATGAAACTCAAAATGCATTCAACAAAGCTAATTGAATCAAATGAAACTCAAATGCATTCAACAAAGCTAATTGAATCAAATGAAAGTCAAATGAAGTCAAACAAAGCTAATTGAATCAAATGAAACTCAAATGCATTCAACAAAGCTAATTGAATCAAATGAAACTCAAATGCATTCAACAAAGCTAATTGAATCAAATGAAACTCAAATGCAATCAACAAAGCTAATTGAATCAAATGAAACTCAAATGCATTCAACAAAGCTAATTGAATCAAATGAAACTCAAATGCATTCAACAAAGCTAATTGAATCAAATGAAACTCAAATGCATTCAACAAAGCTAATTGAATCAAATGAAAGTCAAATGAAGTCAAACAAAGCTAATTGAATCAAATGAAACTCAAATGCATTCAACAAAGCTAATTGAATCAAATGAAACTCAAAATGCGTTCAACAAAGCTAATTGAATCAAATGAAACTCAAATGCATTCAACAAAGCTAATTGAATCAAATGAAACTCAAAATGCATTCAACAAAGCTAATTGAATCAAATGAAACTCAAATGCATTCAACAAAACTAATTGAATCAAATGAAAGTCAAATGAAGTCAAACAAAGCTAATTTAATCAAATGAAACTCAAATGCATTCAACAAAGCTAATTGAATCAAATGAAAGTCAAATGAAATCAAACAAACCTAATTGAATCAAATGAAACTCAAATGCAATCAACAAAGCTAATTGAATCAAATGAAACTCAAATGCATTCAACAAAGCTAATTGAATCAAATGAAACTCAAATGCATTCAACAAAGCTAATTGAATCAAATGAAACTCAAATGCATTCAACAAAGCTAATTGAATCAAATGAAATCAAACAAGGCTAATTGAATCAAATGAAGTCAAACAAAGCTAATTAAATCAAATGAAAGGCAAATGAAGTCAAACAAAGCTAATAGAATCAAATGAAACTCAAATGCATTCAACAAAGCTAATTCAATCAAATGAAAGTCAAATGAAGTCAAACAAAGCTAATTGAATCAAATGAAACTCAAAATGCATTCAACAAAGCTAATTCAATCAAATGAAACTCAAAATGCATTCAACAAAGCTAATTCAATCAAATGAAACTCAAATGCATTCAACAAAGCTAATTGAATCAAATGAAACTCATAACAAAGCTAATTGAATCAAATGAAACTCAAACAAAGCTAATTGAATCAAATGAAGTCAAACAAAGCTAATTAAATCAAATGAAAGCGCAAATGAAGTCAAACAAAGCTAATAGAATCAAATGAAACTCAAATGCATTCAACAAAGCTAATTGAATCAAATGAAAGTCAAATGAAGTCAAACAAAGCTAATTGAATCAAATGAAACTCAAATGCATTCAACAAAGCTAATTGAATCAAATGAAACTCAAAATGCATTCAACAAAGCTAATTGAATCAAATGAAACTCAAATGCATTCAACAAAGCTAATTGAATCAAATGAAACTCAAAATGCATTCAACAAAGCTAATTGAATCAAATGAAACTCAAATGCATTCAACAAAACTAATTGAATCAAATGAAAGTCAAATGAAGTCAAACAAAGCTAATTGAATCAAATGAAACTCAAATGCATTCAACAAAGCTAATTGAATCAAATGAAAGTCAAATGAAGTCAAACAAACCTAATTGAATCAAATGAAACTCAAATGCAATCAACAAAGCTAATTTAATCAAATGAAACTCAAATGCATTCAACAAAGCTAATTGAATCAAATGAAAGTCAAATGAAGTCAAACAAAGCTAATTGAATCAAATGAAACTCAAATGCATTCAACAAAGCTAATTGAATCAAATGAAACTCAAATGCATTCAACAAAGCTAATTGAATCAAATTAAAGTCAAATGCATTCAACAAAGCTAATTCGAATCAAATGAAACTCAAAATGCATTCAACAAAGCTAATTGAATCAAATGAAACTCAAATGCATTCAACAAAACTAATTGAATCAAATGAAAGTCAAATGAAGTCAAACAAAGCTAATTGAATCAAATGAAAACTCAAATGCATTCAACAAAGCTAATTCAATCAAATGAAAGTCAAATGAAGTCAAACAAACCTAATTGAATCAAATGAAACTCAAATGCAATCAACAAAGCTAATTGAATCAAATGAAACTCAAATGCATTCAACAAAGCTAATTGAATCAAATTAAAGTCAAATGCATTCAACAAAGCTAATTGAATCAAATGAAACTCAAATGCATTCAACAAAGCTAATTGAATCAAATGAAATCAAACAAAGCTAATTCAATCAAATGAAGTCAAACAAAGCTAATTAAATCAAATGAAAGGCAAATGAAGTCAAACAAAGCTAATAGAATCAAATGAAACTCAAATGCATTCAACAAAGCTAATTCAATCAAATTCAAGTAGAATGAAGTCAAACAAAGCTAATTGAATCAAATGAAACTCAAATGCAGTCAAACAAAGCTAATTGAATCAAATGAAACTCAAAATGCATTCAACAAAGCTAATTCAATCAAATGAAACTCAAATGCATTCAACAAAGCTAATTGAATCAAATGAAACTCAAATGCATTCAACAAAGCTAATTGAATCAAATGAAACTCAAATGCATTCAACAAAGCTAATTGAATCAAATGAAATCAAACAAAGCTAATCAATCAAATGAAGTCAAACAAAGCTAATTAAATCAAATGAAAGTCAAATGAAGTCAAACAAAGCTAATAGAATCAAATGAAACTCAAATGCATTCAACAAAGCTAATTGAATCAAATGAAAGTCAAATGAAGTCAAACAAAGCTAATTCAATCAAATGAAACTCAAATGCATTCAACAAAGCTAATTGAATCAAATGAAACTCAAAATGCGTTCAACAAAGCTAATTGAATCAAATGAAACTCAAATGCATTCAACAAAGCTAATTGAATCAAATGAAACTCAAAATGCATTCAACAAAGCTAATTGAATCAAATGAAACTCAAATGCATTCAACAAAGCTAATTCAATCAAATGAAAGTCAAATGAAGTCAAATAAAGCTAATTGAATCAAATGAAACTCAAATGCATTCAACAAAGCTAATCGAATCAAATGAAAGTCAAATGAAGTCAAACAAACCTAATTCAATCAAATGAAACTCAAATGCAATCAACAAAGCTAATTCAATCAAATGAAACTCAAATGCATTCAACAAAGCTAATTGAATCAAATGAAAGTCAAATGCATTCAACAAAGCTAATTGAATCAAATGAAACTCAAATGCATTCAACAAAGCTAATTGAATCAAATGAAATCAAACAAAGCTAATTGAATCAAATGAAGTCAAACAAAGCTAATTAAATCAAATGAAAGGTCAAATGAAGTCAAACAAAGCTAATAGAATCAAATGAAACTCAAATGCATTCAACAAAGCTAATCGAATCAAATGAAAGTCAAATGAAGTCAAACAAAGCTAATTGAATCAAATGAAACTCAAATGCATTCAACAAAGCTAATTGAATCAAATGAAACTCAAAATACATTCAACAAAGCTAATTGAATCAAATGAAACTCAAATGCATTCAACAAAACTAATTAAATCAAATGAAATCAAACAAAGCTAATTGAATCAAATGAAATCAAACAAAGCTAATTGAATCAAATGAAGTCAAACAAAGCTAATTAAATCAAATGGCAAATGAAGTCAAACAAAGCTAATGAATCAAATGAAACTCAAAATGCATTCAACAAAGCTAATTGAATCAAATGAAACTCAAATGCATTCAACAAAGCTAATTGAATCAAATGAAAGTCAAATGAAGTCAAACAAAGCTAATTGAATCAAATGAAACTCAAATGCATTCAACAAAGCTAATTGAATCAAATGAAAGTCAAATGAAGTCAAACAAAGCTAATCAATCAAATGAAACTCAAATGCATTCAACAAAGCTAATTCAATCAAATGAAACTCAAATGCATTCAACAAAGCTAATTGAATCAAATGAAAGTCAAATGCATTCAAACAAAGCTAATTGAATCAAATGAAACTCAAATGCATTCAACAAAGCTAATTGAATCAAATGAAACTCAAATGCATTCAACAAAGCTAATTCAATCAAATGAAACTCAAATGCATTCAACAAAGCTAATTGAATCAAATGAAACTCAAAAATGCATTCAACAAAGCTAATTGAATCAAATGAAACTCAAAATGCATTCAACAAAGCTAATTGAATCAAATGAAAGTCAAATGAAATCAAACAATGCTAATTGAATCAAATGAAACTCAAATGCATTCAACAAAGCTAATTCAATCAAATGAAAGTCAAATGAAGTCAAACAAACCTAATTGAATCAAATGAAACTCAAATGCAATCAACAAAGCTAATTGAATCAAATGAAACTCAAATGCATTCAACAAAGCTAATCAATCAAATGAAAGTCAAATGCATTCAACAAAGCTAATTGAATCAAATGAAACTCAAATGCATTCAACAAAGCTAATTGAATCAAATGAAATCAAACAAAGCTAATCGAATCAAATGAAGTCAAACAAAGCTAATTAAATCAAATGAAAGGCAAATGAAGTCAAACAAAGCTAATTGAATCAAATGAAACTCAAATGCATTCAACAAAGCTAATTCGAATCAAATGAAAGTCAAATGAAGTCAAACAAAGCTAATCAATCAAATGAAACTCAAATGCAGTCAACAAAGCTAATTGAATCAAATGAAACTCAAAATGCATTCAACAAAGCTAATTGAATCAAATGAAACTCAAAATGCATTCAACAAAGCTAATCGAATCAAATGAAACTCAAATGCATTCAACAAAAGCTAATTGAATCAAATGAAACTCAAACAAAGCTAATTGAATCAAATGAAATCAAACAAAGCTAATTGAATCAAATGAAGTCAAACAAAGCTAATTAAATCAAATGAAAGGCAAATGCAAGTCAAACAAAGCTAATTGAATCAAATGAAACTCAAATGCATTCAACAAAGCGAATTGAATCAAATGAAAGTCAAATGAAGTCAAACTAAGCTAATAGAATCAAATGAAACTCAAATGCATTCAACAAAGCTAATTGAATCAAATGAAACTCAAAATGCGTTCAACAAAGCTAATCAATCAAATGAAACTCAAATGCATTCAACAAAGCTAATTGAATCAAATGAAACTCAAAATGCATTCAACAAAGCTAATTGAATCAAATGAAACTCAAATGCATTCAACAAAACTAATTGAATCAAATGAAAGTCAAATGAAGTCAAACAAAGCTAATTGAATCAAATGAAACTCAAATGCATTCAATAAAGCTAATTCAATCAAATGAAAGTCAAATGAAGTCAAACAAACCTAATGAATCAAATGAAACTCAAATGCAATCAACAAAGCTAATTCAATCAAATGAAACTCAAATGCATTCAACAAAGCTAATTGAATCAAATTAAAGTCAAATGCATTCAACAAAGCTAATCGAATCAAATGAAACTCAAATGCATTCAACAAAGCTAATCAATCAAATGAAATCAAACAAAGCTAATTGAATCAAATGAAGTCAAACAAAGCTAATTAAATCAAATGAAAGGCAAATGAAGTCAAACAAAGCTAATAGAATCAAATGAAACTCAAATGCATTCAACAAAGCTAATTGAATCAAATGAAAGTCAAATGAAGTCAAACAAAGCTAATTGAATCAAATGAAACTCAAAAATGCATTCAACAAAGCTAATCAATCAAATGAAACTCAAATGCATTCAACAAAGCTAATTCAATCAAATGAAACTAAAATGCAATCAACAAAGCTAATTGAATCAAATGAAACTCAAATGCATTCAACAAAGCTAATTGAATCAAATGAAATCAAAAAAAGCTAATTGAATCAAATGAAAGTCATAACAAAGCTAATTAAATCAAATGAAAGTCAAATGAAGTCAAACAAAGCTAATTGAATCAAATGAAACTCAAATGCATTCAACAAAGCTAAATGAATCAAATGAAAGTCAAATGAAGTCAAACAAAGCTAATCAATCAAATGAAACTCAAAATGCATTCAACAAAGCTAATTCGAATCAAATGAAACTCAAATGCATTCAACAAAGCTAATTGAATCAAATGAAACTCAAAATGCATTCAACAAAGCTAATTGAATCAAATGAAACTCAAAATGCATTCAACAAAGCTAATTGAATCAAATGAAAGTCAAATGAAGTCAAACAAAGCTAATTGAATCAAATGAAACTCAAATGCATTCAACAAAGCTAATTGAATCAAATGAAAGTCCAAATGAAGTCAAACAAAGCTAATTCAATCAAATGAAACTCAAATGCAATCAACAAAGCTAATTGAATCAAATGATACTCAAATGCATTCAACAAAGCTAATCAATCAAATGAAAGTCAAATGCATTCAACAAAGCTAATTGAATCAAATGAAACTCAAATGCATTCAACAAAGCTAATTGAATCAAATGAAACTCAAACAAAGCTAATTGAATCAAATGAAGTCAAACAAAGCTAATTAAATCAAATGAAAGGCAAATGAAGTCAAACAAAGCTAATAGAATCAAATGAAACTCAAATGCATTCAACAAAGCTAATTGAATCAAATGAAAGTCAAATGAAGTCAAACAAAGCTAATTGAATCAAATGAAACTCAAAATGCATTCAACAAAGCTAATTCGAATCAAATGAAACTCAAAATGCATTCAACAAAGCTAATTGAATCAAATGAAACTCAAATGCATTCAACAAAGCTAATTGAATCAAATGAAACTCAAACAAAGCTAATTGAATCAAATGAAATCAAACAAAGCTAATTGAATCAAATGAAGTCAAACAAAGCTAATTAAATCAAATGAAAGGCAAATGAAGTCAAACAAAGCTAATAGAATCAAATGAAACTCAAATGCATTCAACAAAGCTAATTGAATCAAATGAAAGTCAAATGAAGTCAAACAAAGCTAATTCGAATCAAATGAAACTCAAATGCATTCAACAAAGCTCATTGAATCAAATGAAACTCAAAATGCATTCAACAAAGCTAATAGAATCAAATGAAACTCAAATGCATTCAAGAAAGCTAATTGACTCAAATGAAACTCAAATGCATTCAACAAAGCTAATTGAATCAAATGAAACTCAAATGCATTCAACAAAGCTAAATTCAATCAAATGAAAGTCAAATGAAGTCAAACAAAGCTAATTGAATCAAATGAAACTCAAATGCATTCAACAAAGCTAATTCAATCAAATGAAACTCAAATAACAAAGCTAATTGAATCAAATGAAACTCAAACAAAGCTAATCAATCAAATGAAATCAAACAAAGCTAATTGAATCAAATGAAGTCAAACAAAGCTAATTAAATCAAATGAAAGTCAAATGAAGTCAAACAAAGCTAATTGAATCAAATGAAACTCAAATGCATTCAACAAAGCTAATTCAATCAAATGAAAGTCAAATGAAGTCAAACAAAGCTAATTGAATCAAATGAAACTCAAATGCATTCAACAAAGCTCATTGAATCAAATGAAACTCAAATGCATTCAACAAAGCTAATCAATCAAATGAAACTCAAATGCATTCAACAAAGCTAATTCAATCAAATGAAACCCAAATGCATTCAACAAAGCTAATTGAATCAAATGAAACTCAAATGCATTCAACAAAGCTAATTGAATCAAATTAAACTCAAATGCATTCAACAAAGCTAATTGAATCAAATGAAACTCAAATGCATTCAACAAAGCTAATTGAATCAAATGAAATCAAACAAAGCTAATTGAATCAAATGAAGTCAAACAAAGCTAATTAAATCAAATGAAAGGCAAATGAAGTCAAACAAAGCTAATAGAATCAAATGAAACTCAAATGCATTCAACAAAGCTAATTGAATCAAATGAAAGTCAAATGAAGTCAAACAAAGCTAATTCAATCAAATGAAACTCAAAATGCATTCAACAAAGCTAATTGAATCAAATGAAACTCAAAATGCATTCAACAAAGCTAATTGAATCAAATGAAACTCAAATGCATTTAACAAAGCTAATTGAATTAAATGAAACTCAAACAAAGCTAATTGAATCAAATGAAATCAAACAAAGCTAATTGAATCAAATGAAGTCAAACAAAGCTAATTAAATCAAATGAAAGGCAAATGAAGTCAAACAAAGCTAATAGAATCAAATGAAACTCAAATGCATTCAACAAAGCTAATCGAATCAAATGAAAGTCAAATGAAGTCAAACAAAGCTAATTGAATCAAATGAAACTCAAATGCATTCAACAAAGCTAATCAATCAAATGAAACTCAAAATGCATTCAACAAATCTAATTGAATCAAATGAAACTCAAATGCATTCAACAAAGCTAATTGAATCAAATGAAACTCAAATGCATTCAACAAAGCTAATTGAATCAAATGAAACTCAAATGCATTCAACAAAGCTAATTGAATCAAATTAAAGTCAAATGAAGTCAAACAAAGCTAATTTAATCAAATGAAACTCAAATGCATTCAACAAAGCTAATTGAATCAAATGAAAGTCAAACAAAGCTAATTGAATCAAATGAAACTCAATAACAAAGCTAATTGAATCAAATGAAATCAAACAAAGCTAATAGAATCAAATGAAGTCAAACAAAGCTAATTAAATCAAATGAAAGGCAAATGAAGTCAAACAAAGCTAATTGATTCAAATGAAACTCAAATGCATTCAACAAAGCTAATTCAATCAAATGAAAGTCAAATGAAGTCAAACAAAGCTAATTGAATCAAATGAAACTCAAATGCATTCAACAAAGCTAATCAATCAAATGAAACTCAAATGCATTCAACAAAGCTAATTGAATCAAATGAAACTCAAATGCATTCAACAAAGCTAATTGAATCAAATGAAACCCAAATGCATTCAACAAAGCTAATTGAATCAAATGAAACTCAAATGCATTCAACAAAGCTAATTGAATCAAATGAAACTCAAATGAAGTCAAAAAAAGCTAATAAAATGAAACTCAAATGCATTCAACAAAGCTCATTGAATCAAATGAAACTCAAAATGCATTCAACAAAGCTAATTGAATCAAATGAAACTCAAATGCATTCAACAAAGCTAATTGAATCAAATGAAACTCAAAATGCATTCAAACAAAGCTAATTGAATCAAATGAAACTCAAATGCATTCAACAAAGCTAATTGAATCAAATGAAAGTCAAATGAAGTCAAACAAACCTAATTCAATCAAATGAAACTCAAATGCAATCAACAAAGCTAATTGAATCAAATGAAACTCAAATGCATTCAACAAAGCTAATTGAATCAAATGAAACTCAAATGCATTCAACAAAGCTAATTGAATCAAATGAAACTCAAATGCATTCAACAAAGCTAATTGAATCAAATGAAATCAAACAAAGCTAATTGAATCAAATGAAGTCAAACAAAGCTAATTAAATCAAATGAAAGGCAAATGAAGTCAAACAAAGCTAATAGAATCAAATGAAACTCAAATGCATTCAACAAAGCTAATTGAATCAAATGAAACTCAAATGCATTCAACAAAGCTAATTGAATCAAATGAAACTCAAATGCATTCAACAAAGCTAATTGAATCAAATGAAATCAAACAAAGCTAATTGAATCAAATGAAGTCAAACAAAGCTAATTAAATCAAATGAAAGGCAAATGAAGTCAAACAAAGCTAATAGAATCAAATGAAACTCAAATGCATTCAACAAAGCTAATTGAATCAAATGAAAGTCAAATGAAGTCAAACAAAGCTAATTGAATCAAATGAAACTCAAAATGCATTCAACAAAGCTAATTGAATCAAATGAAACTCAAAATGCATTCAACAAAGCTAATTGAATCAAATGAAACTCAAATGCATTCAACAAAGCTAATTGAATCAAATGAAACTCAAACAAAGCTAATTGAATCAAATGAAATCAAACAAAGCTAATTGAATCAAATGAAGTCAAACAAAGCTAATTAAATCAAATGAAAGGCAAATGAAGTCAAACAAAGCTAATAGAATCAAATGAAACTCAAATGCATTCAACAAAGCTAATTGAATCAAATGAAAGTCAAATGAAGTCAAACAAAGCTAATTGAATCAAATGAAACTCAAATGCATTCAACAAAGCTCATCAATCAAATGAAACTCAAAATGCGTTCAACAATGCTAATTGAATCAAATGAAACTCAAATGCATTCAACAAAGCTAATTGAATCAAATGAAACTCAAAATGCATTCAACAAAGCTAATTGAATCAAATGAAACTCAAATGCATTCAACAAAACTAATTGAATCAAATGAAAGTCAAATGAAGTCAAACAAAGCTAATTTAATCAAATGAAACTCAAATGCATTCAACAAAGCTAATTGAATCAAATGAAAGTCAAATGAAGTCAAACAAACCTAATTGAATCAAATGAAACTCAAATGCAATCAACAAAGCTAATTGAATCAAATGAAACTCAAATGCATTCAACAAAGCTAATTGAATCAAATTAAAGTCAAATGCATTCAACAAAGCTAATTCAATCAAATGAAACTCAAATGCATTCAACAAAGCTAATTCAATCAAATGAAATCAAACAAAGCTAATTGAATCAAATGAAGTCAAACAAAGCTAATTAAATCAAATGAAAGGCAAATGAAGTCAAACAAAGCTAATAGAATCAAATGAAACTCAAATGCATTCAACAAAGCTAATTGAATCAAATGAAAGTCAAATGAAGTCAAACAAAGCTAATTGAATCAAATGAAACTCAAAATGCGTTCAACAAAGCTAATTGAATCAAATGAAACTCAAAATGCATTCAACAAAGCTAATTGAATCAAATGAAACTCAAATGCATTCAACAAAGCTAATTGAATCAAATGAAATCAAACAAAGCTAATTGAATCAAATGAAATCAAACAAAGCTAATTGAATCAAATGAAGTCAAACAAAGCTAAAAGGCAAATGAAGTCAAACAAAGCTAATAGAATCAAATGAAACTCAAATGCATTCAACAAAGCTAATTGAATCAAATGAAAGTCAAATGAAGTCAAACAAAGCTAATTGAATCAAATGAAACTCAAATGCATTCAACAAAGCTAATTGAATCAAATGAAACTCAAAATGCATTCAACAAAGCTAATTCAATCAAATGAAACTCAAATGCATTCAACAAAGCTAATTGAATCAAATGAAACTCAAAATGCATTCAACAAAGCTAATTGAATCAAATGAAACTCAAATGCATTCAACAAAGCTAATTGAATCAAATGAAAGTCAAATGAAGTCAAACAAAGCTAATTTAATCAAATGAAACTCAAATGCATTCAACAAAGCTAATTGAATCAAATGAAAGTCAAATGAAGTCAAACAAACCTAATTGAATCAAATGAAACTCAAATGCAATCAACAAAGCTAATTGAATCAAATGAAACTCAAATGCATTCAACAAAGCTAATTGAATCAAATTAAAGTCAAATGCATTCAACAAAGCTAATTGAATCAAATGAAACTCAAATGCATTCAACAAAGCTAATTGAATCAAATGAAATCAAACAAAGCTAATTGAATCAAATGAAGTCAAACAAAGCTAATTAAATCAAATGAAAGTCAAATGAAGTCAAACAAAGCTAATAGAATCAAATGAAACTCAAATGCATTCAACAAAGCTAATTGAATCAAATGAAAGTCAAATGAAGTCAAACAAAGCTAATTGAATCAAATGAAACTCAAAATGCATTCAACAAAGCTAATTGAATCAAATGAAACTCAAAATGCATTCAACAAAGCTAATTGAATCAAATGAAACTCAAACAAAGCTAATTGAATCAAATGAAATCAAACAAAGCTAATTGAATCAAATGAAGTCAAACAAAGCTAATTAAATCAAATGAAAGGCAAATGAAGTCAAACAAAGCTAATAGAATCAAATGAAACTCAAATGCATTCAACAAAGCTAATTGAATCAAATGAAAGTCAAATGAAGTCAAACAAAGCTAATTGAATCAAATGAAACTCAAATGCATTCAACAAAGCTCATTGAATCAAATGAAACTCAAAATGCGTTCAACAAAGCTAATTGAATCAAATGAAACGTACTCAAATGCATTCAACAAAGCTAATTGAATCAAATGAAACTCAAAATGCATTCAACAAAGCTAATTGAATCAAATGAAACTCAAATGCATTCAACAAAACTAATTGAATCAAATGAAAGTCAAATGAAGTCAAACAAAGCTAATTGAATCAAATGAAACTCAAATGCATTCAACAAAGCTAATTGAATCAAATGAAAGTCAAATGAAGTCAAACAAACCTAATTGAATCAAATGAAACTCAAATGCAATCAACAAAGCTAATTGAATCAAATGAAACTCAAATGCATTCAACAAAGCTAATTGAATCAAATGAAACTCAAATGCATTCAACAAAGCTAATTGAATCAAATGAAACTCAAAATGCATTCAACAAAGCTAATTGAATCAAATGAAACTCAAATGCATTCAACAAAGCTAATTGAATCAAATGAAATCAAACAAAGCTAATTGAATCAAATGAAATCAAACAAAGCTAATTGAATCAAATGAAGTCAAACAAAGCTAAAAGGCAAATGAAGTCAAACAAAGCTAATAGAATCAAATGAAACTCAAATGCATTCAACAAAGCTAATTGAATCAAATGAAAGTCAAATGAAGTCAAACAAAGCTAATTGAATCAAATGAAACTCAAATGCATTCAACAAAGCTAATTGAATCAAATGAAACTCAAAATGCGTTCAACAAAGCTAATTGAATCAAATGAAACTCAAATGCATTCAACAAAGCTAATTGAATCAAATGAAACTCAAAATGCATTCAACAAAGCTAATTGAATCAAATGAAACTCAAATGCATTCAACAAAACTAATTGAATCAAATGAAATTCAAATGAAGTCAAACAAAGCTAATTTAATCAAATGAAACTCAAATGCATTCAACAAAGCTAATTGAATCAAATGAAAGTCAAATGAAGTCAAACAAACCTAATTGAATCAAATGAAACTCAAATGCAATCAACAAAGCTAATTGAATCAAATGAAACTCAAATGCATTCAACAAAGCTAATTGAATCAAATTAAAGTCAAATGCATTCAACAAAGCTAATTGAATCAAATGAAACTCAAATGCATTCAACAAAGCTAATTGAATCAAATGAAATCAAACAAAGCTAATTGAATCAAATGAAGTCAAACAAAGCTAATTAAATCAAATGAAAGTCAAATGAAGTCAAACAAAGCTAATAGAATCAAATGAAACTCAAATGCATTCAACAAAGCTAATTGAATCAAATGAAAGTCAAATGAAGTCAAACAAAGCTAATTGAATCAAATGAAACTCAAATGCATTCAACAAAGCTAATTGAATCAAATGAAACTCAAAATGCATTCAACAAAGCTAATTGAATCAAATGAAATCAAACAAAGCTAATTGAATCAAATGAAATCAAACAAAGCTAATTGAATCAAATGAAGTCAAACAAAGCTAATTAAATCAAATGAAAGGCAAATGAAGTCAAACAAAGCTAATAGAATCAAATGAAACTCAAATGCATTCAACAAAGCTAATTGAATCAAATGAAAGTCAAATGAAGTCAAACAAAGCTAATTGAATCAAATGAAACTCAAATGCATTCAACAAAGCTCATTGAATCAAATGAAACTCAAAATGCGTTCAACAAAGCTAATTGAATCAAATGAAATCATTAACAAAGCTAATTGAATCAAATGAAATCAAACAAAGCTAATTGAATCAAATGAAGTCAAACAAAGCTAATAGAATCAAACAAAGCTCAATAGAATCAACAAAGCTAATTGAATCAAATGAAACTCAAATGCAATCAACAAAGCTAATTGAATCAAATGAAGTCAAACAAAGCTAATTAAATCAAATGAAAGGCAAATGAAGTCAAACAAAGCTAATAGAATCAAATGAAACTCAAATGCATTCAACAAAGCTAATTGAATCAAATGAAAGTCAAATGAAGTCAAACAAAGCTAATTGAATCAAATGAAACTCAAATGCATTCAACAAAGCTCATTGAATCAAATGAAACTCAAAATGCGTTCAACAATGCTAATTGAATCAAATGAAACGAACTCAAATGCAATCAACAAAGCTAATTGAATCAAATGAAACTCAAAATGCATTCAACAAAGCTAATTGAATCAAATGAAACTCAAATGCATTCAACAAAACTAATTGAATCAAATGAAAGTCAAATGAAGTCAAACAAAGCTAATTGAATCAAATGAAACTCAAATGCATTCAACAAAGCTAATTGAATCAAATAAAAGTCAAATGAAGTCAAACAAACCAAATTGAATCAAATGAAACTCAAATGCAATCAACAAAGCTAATTGAATCAAATGAAACTCAAATGCATTCAACGAAGCTAATAGAATCAAATGAAACTCAAATGCATTCAACAAAGCTAATTGAATCAAATGAAACTCAAATGCATTCAACAAAGCTAATAGAATCAAAGAAAATCAAATGCATTCAACAAAGCTAATTGAATCAAATGAAACTCAAATGCATTCAACAAAGCTAATTGAATCAAATGAAATCAAACAAAGCTAATTGAATCATATGAAATCAAACAAAGCTAATTGAATCAAATGAAGTCAAACAAAGCTAATTAAATCAAATGAAAGGCAAATGAAGTCAAACAAAGCTAATAGAATCAAATGAAACTCAAATGCATTCAACAAAGCTAATTGAATCAAATGAAAGTCAAATGAAGTCAAACAAAGCTAATTGAATCAAATGAAACTCAAATGCATTCAACAAAGCTCATTGAATCAAATGAAACTCAAAATGCGTTCAACAATGCTAATTGAATCAAATGAAACGTACTCAAATGCATTCAACAATGCTAATTGAATCAAATGAAACGTACTCAAATGCATTCAACAAAGCTAATTGAATCAAATGAAACTCAAAATGCATTCAACAAAGCTAATTGAATCAAATGAAACTAAAATGCATTCAACAAAACTAATTGAATCAAATGAAAGTCAAATGAAGTCAAACAAAGCTAATTTAATCAAATGAAACTCAAATGCATTCAACAAAGCTAATTGAATCAAATGAAAGTCAAATTGATGTGATTTTCGTTGCTGTTTCGAACTCTTTTTATGTTTGTGTGATTTATGAACGAACTAATCATGAAACTAAAGGGATATTACTCTTAAGTCGCGGTTAAGAGTATAGACAAACAAGTCTTGGTTGTTTGTTTTGGTTTACTACTCGGAAACCAATTGTTAGCTTACGCTCAACACATTCAATTACGCACTTTTTTTTACTCAAAAACCAATCCCTTATTAATGATGGCCGAATAGCCTATTTATAATGAACAAATTATCCTAAACCTATTAGAACTAGTAAAGCATAAAAGATAAACAAAAATGATAACAATAACACGCCTATCTAATCACACGGCTATGTGATTAGACTCCTACTAGGACTAGGATTTCCTAATCCTACTAGTACTAGGATTTCAAGATTCCTATCCATACTAGAATTAGGAAACTACGAAGACTCCTAACAAGACTCTATGACTTAGGGAATTAGACTCCTAAACATAATAGGATCCCTTTATCATGCAAACACCTAAATTAAAGAGTTATTAAGCAAATAAAATACATAGTTTCCTAACATAACTAGGAAACTACATAAGAATCCTAACGAGAACTAGGATTTACGTAAAAATGACCATGTCCCATATGGATCATCCTCTCCCTCTTGAAAACAATCCTTGTCCTCAAGGGTCTTCCAAACACTGGCACAAGATCAGGACTCCCAAGTGTTGCGCACACCCCTCGCCCAACAAAACTTTGTACGTTGCATAGCCAATTTTCTTCACGATTTTGAATGGCCCCTCATCCATTCGTTCATCGTTCTTGTGATCTAAATGCAGTTTTGAGCACTAAGCGACAGACCAAACGTAATCCCCTTCACCTGAGATGCGGATCTTGACGAAGGTGCAGTAATTTAGCTCGTCGTTCCTTCTTATTACTTGTCGCATCTAGCTCCTCTCCCCTACACGAACTTATGCACACATGACCAACACTCTCATCTTGTTTTGACGCAACTTCAAAGACCCCTATCTATGGTTGACGCCACTTCGGCAGCCCCTAGGCACCAATTTACGCCTGGAGGTAAGGGCTTGAGACCAAAACGTTCCCCATCTTTCACCACCGAATAGATATTATCTCGACCATGGTGTATCACTTGGCGATCCGATTGCCATGGACGCCCAAGCAATAAATCACAAGCACTCATAGGTACAAACATCAAACCACAACCGATCCATGTACGTCCCCACCCTAAAAGCCTATTAACGCACGCATATTAACCCACACACCACCATCATCATTCAACCAACTCATCTTGTAAGGCCTAGGATGTATGTGCGTAGGTATATGCAACGAACTCACAACAGATTGAGCCACGGCATTAGTGCAAGAACCCGAATCAATAATAAAATTATAAGTCTTACCATTGATCAAGCACCTGGATTGAAATAGATTCTCACGTTGCTCATGCTCATCCTCTTCGACGCATTGTACCACCAAAGCACGCCTAAGGATCATACTTCTCCTTTCCTCTTCCGGATGCACCAAATTAGTGCTAAACAAGGCAGCCTCCATCTCCTCAAAGTCATTAGAAGACTTATTAGCAATAGCAATCTCGTTTCCTCCACTTCGCTCGCTCCATTAAAAGTGCATGATGCTCCTCCAACGAAATAAGAACCATGTTCGGACATTGTCGAGCTATGTGCCCATGTCCTTGGCACTTAAAACACTGTTTGCCCTTCATGATCACCTGCCCCGGAGTCAAAGGTCCTTGCTTTAGCTTCAACTCCCCCACCACCGATGAATCTATAGCCTTACCTTTATCTAAAGCCTCCAACTTTGGTGAAGAAAACATTGCATCAGATTTTGGAGCAAAAGGCAATCGAGTACTCTTACCCTTAGCCTCCTTGTGTTAGCGCTCGACTTTGCTGGCTAATGAGCATAACTCGTCAAAAGAATGATAGACTTGGAGCTCCACGAGATTTGCAATAGGGGTATTGAGTCCAATAAGAAACTTGGCACTCTTTTGCTCATCTTCATCCTTACAGTCGCAAGCCATTGAAAGTCTCTCAAATTCTTGTACATATTGTGCCACGGTTAATCGATTTTGTTGCAAAGAATTAAACTTTACAAACAAATCTTGCTTATAATTACGTGGTACAAAACGTTTCTTTAGTTTAAGCTTCAAATCTGACCACATAGAGATGGATTCCTTCCCTTCTCTTTCGCGTCTTACTTGCATATTTTCTAACCATAAAGAAGCGTACTTTGTGAATTTAAGAGTAGCATAAGAGAAGCTCTTCGCATCACTAACCTTTTTATGATCAAAGATTCGTTGCATACGCCTCTCCCAATCCAAATAAACATCCGGCTCCAAAGTACCATCAAATTCCGGAAGTTCACTTAGTTTCATCTCCTCCTCCTTGCGTGGTTGTCGATCATAGGAGTTGTTGGAACGTTCATCAGCCTTGTTTCTCAACTCCAAGAGCTCCGTTTGCATCTCCTTTATAGCCTCAACCACTGAATTTAGACTAGCATCCAACTTCAACATCTTACTCCCTAGGAGATCAACATCGTCCTCCAAAGTCTTGGAAGATTCACTCACCATATTCGCGCAAAAGACAGGATATCTGCGTCAAAAGTCTCGACTTGCTACGACTTCGTTACTGATCGGATAAGGCTAAGATTTTGACACGATGTAGCCCTATGTGTTAGCTTTCTACAGAACCAAAACAATCACCATTCGGACGCCGGACACGCCCTCACGCGCCGTCACAATGAACCCTGCTCTGATACCACTTGATGTGATTTTCGTGGCTGTTTCGAACTCTTTTTGTGTTTGTGTGATTTATGAACGAACTAATCACGAAACTAAAGGGATATTACTCTTAAGTCGCGGTTAAGAGTATAGACAAACAAGTCTCGGTTGTTTGTTTTGGTTTACTACTCGGAAACCAATTGTTAGCTTACGCTCAACACATGCAATTACGCACTTTTTTTACTCAAAAACCAATCCCTTATTAATGATGGCCGAATAGCCTATTTATAATGAACAAATTATCCTAAACCTATTAGAACTAGTAAAGCATAAAAGATAAACAACAACGATAACAATAACACGCCTATCTAATCACACGGCTATGTGATTAGACTCCTACTAGGACTAGGATTTCCTAATCCTACTAGTACTAGGATTTCAAGATTCCTATCCATACTAGAATTAGGAAACTACGAAGACTCCTAACAAGACTCTATGACTTAGGGAATTAGACTCCTAAACATAATAGAATCCCTTTATCATGCAAACACCTAAATTAAAGAGTTATTAAGCAAATAAAATACATAGTTTCCTAACAGAACAAGGAAACTACATAAGAATCCTAACAGAACTAGGATTTACAGAAAATGACCATGTCCCATATGGATCACAAATGAAGTCAAACAATCCTAATTGAATCAAATGAAACTCAAATGCAATCAATAAAGCTAATTGAATCAATTGAAAGTCAAATAAAGTCAAACAAAACTAATTGAATCAAATGAAACTCAAATGCATTCAACAAAGCTAATTGAATCAAATGAAACTCAAATGCATTCAACGAAGCTAATAGAATAAAATGAAACTCAAGTGCATTCAACGAAGCTAATAGAATTAAATGAAACTCAAATGCATTCAACAAAGCTAATTGAATCAAATGAAACTCAAATGCATTCAACAAAGCTAATTGAATCAAATGAAAGTCAAATGAAGTCAAACATAGCTAAATGAACCAAATGAAAATCAAATGCATTCAATAAAGCTAATTGAATCAAATGAAACTCAAATGCATTCAACAAAGCTAATTGAATCAAATGAAAGTCAAATGAAGTCAAACAAAGCTAATTGAATCAAATGAAACTCAAATGCATTCAAGAAAGCTAATTGAATCAAATGAAACTCAAATGCATTCAAGAAAGCTAATTAAATCAAATGAAACTCAAATGCAATCTACAAAGCTAATTGAATCAAATGAAACTCAAGTGCATTCAACAAAGCTAATTGAATCAAATGAAACTCAAATGCATTCAACAAAGCTAATTGAATCAAATGAAAGTCAAATGAAGTCAAACATAGCTAAATGAATCAAATGAAAATCAAATGCATTCAATAAAGCTAATAGAATCAAAGGAAACTCAAATGCATTCAAGAAAGCTAATTGAATCCAATGAAACTCAAATGCATTCAAGAAATCTAATTGAATCAAATGAAACTCAAATGCAATCTACAAAGCTAATTGGATCAAATGAAACTCAAGTGCATTCAACGAAGCTAATAGAATTAAATGAAACTCAAATGCATTCAACAAAGCTAATTGAATCAAATGAAACTCAAATGCATTCAACAAAGCTAATTGAATCAAATGAAAGTCAAATGAAGTCAAACAAAGCTAATTGAATCAAATGAAAATCAAATGCATTCAAAGAAAGCTAATTGAATCAAATGAAATTCAAATGTATTTAACAAAGCTAATTGAATCAAATGAAACTCAAATGCAATCAACAAAGCTAATTGAATCAAATGAAACTCAAAATGCATTCAACAAAGCTAATAGAATCAAAGAAAAGTCAAATGCATTCAACAAAGCTAATTGAATCAAATGAAATCAAAATCAAATGAAATCAAACAAAGCTAATTGAATCAAATGAAATCAAACAAAGCTAATTGAATCAAATGAAGTCAAACAAAGCTAATTAAATCAAATAAAAGGCAAATGAAGTCAAACAAAGCTAATAGAATCAAATGAAACTCAAATGCATTCAACAAAGCTAATTGAATCAAATGAAAGTTAAATGAAGTGAAACAAAGCTAATTGAATCAAATGAAACTCAAATGCATTCAACAAAGCTCATTGAATCAAATTAAACTCAAAATGCGTTCAACAATGCTAATTGAATCAAATGAAGTATAACAAAACTAATTGAATCAAATGAAACTCAAATGTAATCAACAAATCTAATTGAATCAAATGAAACTCAAATGCATTCAACGAAGCTAATAGAATCAAATGAAACTCAAATGCATTCAACAAAGCTAATTGAATCAAATGAAACTCAAATGCATTCAACAAAGCTAATAGAATCAAAGAAAAGTCAAATGCATTCAACAAAGCTAATTAAATCAAATGAAAGTCAAATGAAGTCAAACAAAGCTAATTAAATCAAATGAAAGGCAAATGAAGTCAAATGAAGTCAAACAAAGCTAATTAAATCAAATGAATGGCAAATGAAGTAGAACAAAGCTAATTGAATCAAATGAAACTCAAATGCATTCAAGAAAGCTAATTGAATCAAATGAAACTCAAATGCATTCAACGAAGCTAATAGAATCAAATGAAAATCAAATGTATTCAACAAAGCTAATTGAATCAAATGAAACTCAAATGCATTCAACAAAGCTAATTGAATCAAATGAAGTCTAACAAAGCTAATTGAATCAAATGAAACTCAAATGCATTCAACAAAGCTAATTGAATCAAATGAAGTCTAACAAAGCTAACTGAATCAAATGAAGTCAAACAAACCTAATTGAATCAAATGAATGTCAAATGAAGTCAAACAAAGCTAATAGAATCAAATGAAACTCAAATGCATTCAACAAAGCTAATTGAATCAAATGAAACTCAAATGCATTCAACACAACTAATTGAATCAAATGAAAGTCAAATGAAGTCAAACAAAGCTAATTGAATCTAATGAAACTCAAATGCATTCAACAAAGCTAATTGAATCAAATGAAACTCAAATGCATTCAACAAAGCTAATTGAATCAAATGAAACTCAAATGCATTCAACGAAGCTAATAGAATCAAATGAAACTCAAGTGCATTCAACGAAGCTAATAGAATTAAATGAAATTCAAATGCATTCAACAAAGCTAATTGAATCAAATGAAACTCAAATGCATTCAACAAAGCTAATTGAATCAAATGAAAGTCAAATGAAGTCAAACATAGCTAAATGAATCAAATGAAAATCAAATGCATTCAATAAAGCTAATTGAATCAAATGAAACTCAAATGCATTCAACAAAACTAATTGAATCAAATAAAAGTCAAATGAAGTCAAACAAAGCTAATTGAATCAAATGAAACTCAAATGCATTCAACAAAGCTAATTGAATCAAATGAAAGTCAAATGAAGTCAAACAAAGCTAATTGAATCAAATGAAACTCAAATGCATTCAAGAAAGCTAATTGAATCAAATGAAACTCAAATGCATTCAAGAAAGCTAATTAAATCAAATGAAACTCAAATGCAATCTACAAAGCTAATTGAATCAAATGAAACTCAAGTGCATTCAACAAAGCTAATAGAATTAAATGAAACTCAAATGCATTCAACAAAGCTAATTGAATCAAATGAAACTCAAATGCATTCAACAAAGCTAATTGAATCAAATGAAAGTCAAATGAAGTCAAACATAGCTAAATGAATCAAATGAAAATCAAATGCATTCAATAAAGCTAATAGAATCAAAGGAAACTCAAATGCATTCAACAAAGCTAATTGAATCCAATGAAACTCAAATGCATTCAAGAAAGCTAATTGAATCAAATGAAACTCAAATGCAATCAACAAAGCTAATTGAATCAAATGAAACTCAAATGCATTCAACGAAGCTAATAGAATTAAATGAAACTCAAATGCATTCAACAAAGCTAATTGAATCAAATGAAACTCAAATGCATTCAACAAAGCTAATTGAATCAAATGAAAGTCAAATGAAGTCAAACAAAGCTAATTGAATCAAATGAAACTCAAATGCATTCAACGAAAGCTAATTGAATCAAATGAAACTCAAATGAATTTAACAAAGCTAATTGAATCAAATGAAACTCAAATGCAATCAACAAAGCTAATTGAAACAAATGAAACTCAAAATGCATCTAACAAAGCTATTTGAATCAAATGAAACTCAAATGCATTCAACAAAACTAATTGAATCAAATGAAAGTCAAATGAAGTCAAACAAAGCTAATTGAATCAAATGAAACTCAAATGCATTCAACAAAGCTAATTAAATCAAATGAAACTCAAATGCATTCAAGAAAGCTAATTGAATCAAATGAAACTCAAATGCAATCAACAAAGCTAATTGAATCAAATGAAACTCAAATGCATTCAACGAAGCTAATTGAATCAAATGAAACTCAAATGCATTCAACAAAGCTAATTGAATCAAATGAAACTCAAATGCATTCAACAAAGCTAATTGAATCAAATGAAAGTCAAATGAAGTCAAACATAGCTAAATGAATCAAATGAAAATCAAATGCATTCAACAAAGCTAATTGAATCAAATGAAACTCAAATGAATTCAACAAAGCTAATTGAATCAAATGAAACTCAAATGCAATCAACAAAGCTAATTGAATCAAATGAAACTCAAAATGCATTCAACAAAGCTAATAGAATCAAATGAAACTCAAATGCATTCAACAAAGCTAATTGAATCAAATGAAAGTCAAATGAAGTCAAACAAAGCTAATTGAATCAAATGAAACTCAAATGCATTCAACAAAGCTCATTGAATCAAATGAAACTCAAAATGCGTTCAACAATGCTAATTGAATCAAATGAAGTATAACAAAACTAATTGAATCAAATGAAACTCAAATGCAATCAACAAATCTAATTGAATCAAATGAAACTCAAATGCATTCAACGAAGCTAATAGAATCAAATGAAACTCAAATGCATTCAACAAAGCTAATTGAATCAAATGAAACTCAAATGCATTCAACAAAGCTAATAGAATCAAAGAAAAGTCAAATGCATTCAACAAAGCTAATTGAATCAAATGAAAGTCAAATGAAGTCAAACAAAGCTAATTAAATCAAATGAAAGGCAAATGAAGTCAAATGAAGTCAAACAAAGCTAATTAAATCAAATGAAAGGCAAATGAAGTCAAACAAAGCTAATTGAATCAAATGAAACTCAAATGCATTCAACAAAGCTAATTGAATCAAATGAAACTCAAATGCATTCAACAAAGCTAATTGAATCAAATGAAACTCAAATGAAACTCAAATGCATTCAACAAAGCTAATTGAATCAAATGAAACTCAAATGCATTCAACAAAGCTAATTGAATCAAATGAAACTCAAATGCATTCAACACAACTAATTGAATCAAATGAAAGTCAAATGAAGTCAAACAAAGCTAATTGAATCAAATGAAACTCAAATGCATTCAACAAAGCTAATTGAATCAAATGAAACTCAAATGCATTCAACAAAGCTAATTGAATCAAATGAAACTCAAATGCATTCAACGAAGCTAATAGAATCAAATGAAACTCAAATGCATTCAACAAAGCTAATAGAATTAAATGAAATTCAAATGCATTCAACAAAGCTAATTGAATCAAATGAAACTCAAATGCATTCAACAAAGCTAATTGAATCAAATGAAAGTCAAATGAAGTCAAACATAGCTAAATGAATCAAATGAAAATCAAATGCATTCAACAAAGCTAATTGAATCAAATGAAACTCAAATGCATTCAACAAAACTAATTGAATCAAATAAAAGTCAAATGAAGTCAAACAAAGCTAATTGAATCAAATGAAACTCAAATGCATTCAACAAAGCTAATTGAATCAAATGAAAGTCAAATGAAGTCAAACAAAGCTAATTGAATCAAATGAAACTCAAATGCATTCAAGAAAGCTAATTGAATCAAATGAAACTCAAATGTATTCAAGAAAGCTAATTAAATCAAATGAAACTCAAATGCAATCTACAAAGCTAATTGAATCAAATGAAACTCAAGTGCATTCAGCGAAGCTAATAGAATTAAATGAAACTCAAATGCATTCAACAAAGCTAATTGAATCAAATGAAACTCAAACGCATTCAACAAAGCTAATTGAATCAAATGAAAGTCAAATGAAGTCAAACATAGCTAAATGAATCAAATGAAAATCAAATGCATTCAATAAAGCTAATAGAATCAAAGGAAACTCAAATGCATTCAAGAAAGCTAATTGAATCCAATGAAACTCAAATGCATTCAAGAAAGCTAATTGAATCAAATGAAACTCAAATGCAATCTACAAAGCTAATTGAATCAAATGAAACTCAAGTGCATTCAACGAAGCTAATAGAATTAAATGAAACTCAAATGCATTCAACAAAGCTAATTGAATCAAATGAAACTCAAATGCATTCAACAAAGCTAATTGAATCAAATGAAAGTCAAATGAAGTCAAACATAGCTAAATGATTCAAATGAAAATCAAATGCATTCAGCAAAGCTAATTGAATCAAATGAAATTCAAATGAATTTAAGAAAGCTAATTGAATCAAATGAAACTCAAATGCAATCAACAAAGCTAATTGAATCAAATGAAACTCAAAATGCATCTAACAAAGTTATTTGAATCAAATGAAACTCAAATGCATTCAACAAAACTAATTGAATCAAATGACAGTCAAATGAAGTCAAACAAGGCTAATTGAATCAAATGAAACTCAAATGCATTCAAGAAAGCTAATTAAATCAAATGAAACTCAAATGCATTCAAGAAAGCTAATTGAATCAAATGAAACTCAAATGCAATCTACAAAGCTAATTGAATCAAATGAAACTCAAGTGCATTCAACGAAGCTAATAGAATTAAATGAAACTCAAATGCATTCAACAAAGCTAATTGAATCAAATGAAACTCAAATGCATTCAACAAAGCTAATTGAATCAAATGAAAGTCAAATGAAGTCAAACATAGCTAAATGATTCAAATGAAAATCAAATGCACTCAGCAAAGCTAATTGAATCAAATGAAACTCAAATGCATTCAAGAAAGCTAATTGAATCAAATGAAACTCAAATGCAATCAACAAAGCTAATTGAATCAAATGAAACTCAAAATGCATTCAAGAAAGCTAATTGAATCAAATGAAACTCAAATGCATTCAAGAAAGCTAATTGAATCAAATGAAACTCAAATGCAATCTACAAAGCTAATTGAATCAAATGAAACTCAAGTGCATTCAACGAAGCTAATAGAATTAAATGAAACTCAAATGCATTCAACAAAGCTAATTGAATCAAATGAAACTCAAATGCATTCAACAAAGCTAATTGAATCAAATGAAAGTCAAATGAAGTCAAACATAGCTAAATGATTCAAATGAAAATCAAATGCATTCAGCAAAGCTAATTGAATCAAATGAAACTCAAATGAATTCAAGATAGCTAATTGAATCAAATGAAACTCAAATGCAATCAACAAAGCTAATTGAATCAAATGAAACTCAAAATGCATTCAACAAAGCTAATTGAATCAAATGAAACTCAAATGCATTCAACAAAACTAATTGAATCAAATGAAAGTCAAATGAAGTAAAACAAAGCTAATTGAATCAAATGAAACTCAAATGCATTCAACAAAGCTAATTGAATCAAATGAAATCAAACAAAGCTAATTGAATCAAATGAAGTCAAACAAAGCTATTTAAATCAAATGAAAGGCAAATGAAGTCAAATAAAGCTAATAGAATCAAATGAAACTCAAATGCATTCAACAAAGCTAATTGAATCAAATGAAAGTCAAATGAAGTCAAACAAAGCTAATTGAATCAAATGAAACTCAAATGCATTCAACAAAGCTCATTCAATCAAATGAAACTCAAAATGCATTCAACAATGCTAATTGAATCAAATGAAACTCAAATGCATTCAACAAAGCTAATTGAATCAAATGAAACTCAAAATGCATTCAACAAAGCTAATTGAATCAAATGAAACTAAAATGCATTCAACAAAACTAATTGAATCAAATGAAATTCAAATGAAGTCAAACAAAGCTAATTTAATCAAATGAAACTCAAATGCATTCAACAAAGCTAATTGAATCAAATGAAAGTCAAATGAAGTCAAACAAACCTAATTGAATCAAATGAAACTCAAATGCAATCAATAAAGCTTATTGAATCAAATGAAACTCAAATGCATTCAACAAAGCTAATTGAATCAAATTAAAGTCAAATGCATTCAACAAAGCTAATTGAATCAAATGAAACTCAAATGCATTCAACAAAGCTAATTGAATCAAATGAAATCAAACAAACCTAATTGAATCAAATGAAGTCAAACAAAGCTAATTAAATCAAATGAAAGGCAAATGAAGTCAAACAAAGCTAATAGAATCAAATGAAACTCAAATGCATTCAACAAAGCTAATTGAATCAAATGAAAGTCAAATGAAGTTAAACAAAGCTAATTGAATCAAATGAAACTCAAAATGCGTTCAACAAAGCTAATTGAATCAAATGAAACTCAAAATGCATTCAACAAAGCAAATTGAATCAAATGAAACTCAAATGCATTCAACAAAACTAATTGAATCAAATGAAAGTCAAATGAAGTCAAACAAAGCTAATTGAATCAAATGAAACTCAAATGCATTCAACAAAGCTAATTGAATCAAATGAAAGTCAAATGAAGTCAAACAAACCTAATTGAATCAAATGAAACTCAAATGCAATCAACAAAGCTAATTGAATCAAATGAAACTCAAATGCATTCAACGAAGCTAATAGAATCAAATGAAACTCAAATGCATTCAACAAAGCTAATTGAATCAAATGAAACTCAAATGCATTCAACAAAGCTAATAGAATCAAAGAAAAGTCAAATGCATTCAACAAAGCTAATTGAATCAAATGAAACTCAAATGCATTCAACAAAGCTAATTGAATCAAATGAAATCAAACAAAGCTAATTGAATCAAATGAAGTCAAACAAAGCTAATAGAATCAAACAAAGCTAATAGAATCAACAAAGCTAATTGAATCAAATGAAACTCAAATGCAATCAACAAAGCTAATTGAATCAAATGAAACTCAAAATGCATTCAACAAAGCTAATTGAATCAAATGAAACTCAAATGTATTCAACAAAACTAATTGAATCAAATGAAAGTCAAATGAAGTCAAACAAAGCTAATAGAATCAAATGAAACTCAAATGCATTCAACAAAGCTAATTGAATCAAATGAAGTCTAACAAAGCTAATTGAATCAAATGAAACTCAAATGCATTCAACAAAGCTCATTGAATCAAATGAAACTCAAAATGCATTCAACAAAGCTAATTGAATCAAATGAAACTAAAATGCATTCAACAAAACTAATTGAATCAAATGAAAGTCAAATAAAGTCAAACAAAGCTAATTTAATCAAATGAAACTCAAATGCATTCAACAAAGCTAATTGAATCAAATGAAAGTCAAATGAAGTCAAACAAACCTAATTGAATCAAATGAAACTCAAATGCAATCAATAAAGCTTATTGAATCAAATGAAACTCAAATGCATTCAACAAAGCTAATTGAATCAAATTAAAGTCAAATGCATTCAACAAAGCTAATTGAATCAAATGAAACTCAAATGCATTCAACAAAGCTAATTGAATCAAATGAAATCAAACAAAGCTAATTGAATCAAATGAAGTCAAACAAAGCTAATTAAATCAAATGAAAGGCAAATGAAGTCAAACAAAGCTAATAGAATCAAATGAAACTCAAATGCATTCAACAAAGCTAATTGAATCAAATGAAAGTCAAATGAAGTCAAACAAAGCTAATTGAATCAAATGAAACTCAAAATGCGTTCAACAAAGCTAATTGAATCAAATGAAACTCAAATGCATTCAACAAAACTAATTGAATCAAATGAAAGTGATACGAAAACGTATATGAAAATGTAACCTAAGCTCGATAAGCTTTACTCACTTATTTATGCTTAAGGATTCTAAATCGATTTTGAAGTTTATCTTACTTAGAAACTGATTTAGGAGGTTTTTGAGAGTGGATTTAATTAGTTTAAACTCACTAATTATATTAACTCTCTCTTAAATTAAGTTTAACTCACATAACTCAAGGGTTTCGAAATTAAGATTACTTCTTAATCACAAGAGGAATTTCGGATTTTTCAATCTCCAAAAAAATCGAATAAACACAAAGTTTAAATCAAAATTAAAACTAACTTTCATTTATGATCACCATTACATATATATTACAAGCTAATCAATCTCAAAAAGATCTAAGTACCAAAGTGATTAAACAAAGCAATTAAACAACAAAGATCTCTTAATCCAACAAAGATGTAAGAAGGAATAGTGTTGTTGTGTGTTTTGTTGACTTTGGGAGCAAGGAGGGCCGATTTTCATCACCAAGTGGGGGGCTTCTCTTAGCTTGCAAGGGAAGCTTCAAAAGATCTTCAAGAACCCCTTTTCACACGTCCCAAGTGTGATTCGCAACCCCAAGCATGGTTCGTCCAATTTGCACTTACGCTAAACAAAATAATTCGGGTTTACAAAAACCGAAAATTACAAAAACGTTAATTAAACTAACTAGCTTAATTAACTTCCTTTCCTTCGTTGCTCAACATAATTAAACTAGTACTAATCTTTAAACCGTGAATCTCTCCCTTGTTGTGATTGAGAGTAGCACTTAGTAGAATTTCGGAATTAGCAAGCGATTTCGTATCATCCTCTCCTTCTTCAAAAGGAATTGTCCTCAATTCTTGCACATCTTCATCTTCTAAATAGGGGGATAAGTCCCCTACGTTGAATGTTGCTTTGCCACGCCATAGTCTCTCGGGAAGGTCTATTCTTGTAAGCATTGTCTCCATAACGTTCAAGAACCTTGAAAGGTCCTTGACTCGGGGCATGAGTTTATGCTTTCTTTTACTTGGAAACCTCTCCTTCCTCAAGTGAATCCACACCAAATCTCCGGGAGCAAACACCCGAGGTTCTTTTTGGCTTAGGTGTTGTGTCTCGTATTTTGAAGGGGCAATGGTAATAAGGTTTTGGTTTTACCATTCTTGTTTACCTTATACACATTCGAACAACCATCATGCATTACTTTTCGATCAAATTGCCACGGTCTACCAAGTAGAATATGGCACGCAATCATAGGAATTACATCACATAGAATTTCATCTTCATAATTTCCAATGGAAAACGTGATTAAAACTCTATTCTTCACCCTTACTTCACTATCATCATCTAACCATTTCAGTTTATAAGGATGTGGATGTTTAGTAGTAGGTAATGCTAACTTCTCTACAAGTTTAGTTGAAGCTACATTTGTACAACTACCACCATCAATGATTAACGTGCATAGCTTCTTATTCACTAAGCATTTCGAATGAAAAATGGTTTCTCTTTGTTCCTCATTTTCAGCCACGACATTAGAGTACAAGGATCTCCTAAGAACCAACATTTCACCCTCCATTTCGGATTACACACGTCCTCATCACTTTCGTTACCTAAATCGATTTATCATGTTGCTTTTCTAAGAGGTATATCCTCTCCCATTCGTCTATCTCCTCTATGTCCCTTATAGTCATGATTCTTTTCGTAGGACAAGTCGATTGGTAATGACCATAACCTTGACACTTAAAACATTTAACTTTAAAGGCTTTATCATCTACAACTTTCTCCTTCTCTTTCGGAATGAAATCTGATTTTTTGTTCTTATCAAAGTTGCTAGTACTAGTATTAGCTTTAAAAGTACTAAATGGCTTTGAATAAGACTTACTTGTTGTTGCTTTCTTCTTTTGGTCGTCAATTTTGAGAGCCACTTTGCAAGCCTCGTCGAAAGAAAGGTATAGGTACACCTCCACTTTCTCACGCACATCCTCATTTAGGCCTCCCAAGAATTCGCCCAATTTTTGCTCCTCCATTTCTTCTATTTCACAAACAATGGAAAGCTTTTCGAATTCCTTGATGTACTCATCCATGGACGTGGTGCCTTGTTTGAGTGTGGACCATCTAACATACCGATTTTGCTTGTAGTTAGTTGGAACAAAACGCTTCCTTAATTGCTTCTTCAATTTCTCCCAAGTAGCAATCTTGGATTTGTTCTCCTTCACCCTTTGCCTCTTCAAGCCTTCTAACCAAATGGATGCATATTTGGTTAGTTTCAAAACAGCAACCTCGTATTTCTTATCATTCGGAGTGTCTTTGTAATCAAAAAAAACGCTCCAAAGAACGTTCCCATTCAATGTATAATTCCGGATCACTAGCTCAAAATCTGGAACTTCAATTTTCAAACCCCTATCATCGGCCCTAGAACTCCTTTCTTCCTCATTGGGTTTCCTCTTAAACAATTCTAAGGTTATCTTTGCCATCATGTCGTGTAATGCTTCGTTTTGCTTAGCTAGAGCTTCTAGCATCGCATCTCTTCTAGCATTATCATCTATTTCATCGTCCATTTCGAACTTAGCTCTTGATACCACTTGATACGAAAACGTATATGAAAATGTAACCTAAGCTCGATAAGCTTTACTCACTTATTTATGCTTAAGGATTCTAAATCGGTTTTGAAGTTTATCTTACTTAGAAACTGATTTAGGAGGTTTTGAGAGTGGATTTAATTAGTTTAAACTCACTAATTATATTAACTCTCTCTTAAATTAAGTTTAACTCACTTAACTCAAGGGTTTCAAATTAAGATCACTTCTTAATCACAAGAGGAATTTCGGATTTTTCAATCTCCAAAAAAACCGAATAAACACAAAGTTTAAATCAAAACTAAAACTAACTTTCATTTATGATCACCATTACATATATATTACAAGCTAATCAATCTCAAAAAGATCTAAGTACCAAAGTGATTAAACAAAGCAATTAAACAACAAAGATCTCTTAATCCAACAAAGATGTAAGAAGGAATAGTGTTGTTGTGTGTTTTGTTGACTTTTGGGGCAAGGAGGGCCGGTTTTCATCACCAAGTGGGGGGCTTCTCTTAGCTTGCAAGGGAAGCTTCAAAAGATCTTCAAGAACCCCTTTTCACACGTCCCAAGTGTGATTCACAACCCCAAGCATGGTTCGTCCAATTTGCACTTACGCTAAACAAAATAATTCCGGGTTTACAAAAACCGAAAATTACAAAAACGTTAATTAAACTAACTAGCTTAATTAACTTCCTTTCCTTCGTTGCTCAACATAATTAAACTAGTACTAATCTTTAAACCGTGAATCTCTCCCTTGTTGTGATTGAGAGTAGCACTTAGTAGAATTTCGGAATTAGCAACTGATTTCGTATCATCCTCTCCTTCTTCAAAAGGAATTGTCCTCAATTCTTGCACATCTTCATCTTCTAAATAGGGGGATAAGTCCCCTACGTTGAATGTTGCTGCCACGCCATAGTCTCTGGGAAGGTCTATCTTGTAAGCATTGTCTCCATAACGTTCAAGAACCTTGAAAGGTCCTTCAGCTCGGGGCATGAGTTTATGCTTTCTTTTACTTGGAAACCTCTCCTTCCTCAAGTGAATCCACACCAAATCTCCAGGAGCAAACACCCGAGGTTCTTTTTTGGCTTAGGTGTTGTGTCTCGTATTTTTGAAGGGGGCAATGGTAATAAGGTTTTGGTTTTACCATTCTTGTTTACCTTATACACATTCGAACAACCATCATGCATTACTTTTCGATCAAATTGCCACGGTCTACCAAGTAGAATATGGCACGCAGTCATAGGAATTACATCACATAGAATTTCATCTTCATAATTTCCAATGGAAAACGTGATTAAAACTCTATTCTTCACCCTTACTTCACTATCATCATCTAACCATTTCAGTTTATAAGGATGTGGATGTTTAGTAGTAGGTAATGCTAACTTCTCTACAAGTTTAGTTGAAGCTACATTTGTACAACTACCACCATCAATGATTAACGTGCATAGCTTCTTATTCACTAAGCATTTCGAATGAAAAATGGTTTCTCTTTGTTCCTCATTTTCAGCCACGACATTGAGAGTACAAGGATCTCCTAAGAACCAACATTTCACCCTCCATTTTCTCGGATCACACACGTCCTCATCACTTTCGTTACCTAAATCGGATTTATCATGTTGCTTTTCTAAGAGGTATATCCTCTCCAATTCGTCTATCTCCTCTATGTCCCTTATAGTCATGATTCTTTTCGTAGGACAAGTCGATTGGTAATGACCATAACCTTGACACTTAAAACATTTAACTTTAAAGGCTTTATCATCTACAACTTTCTCCTTCTCTTTCGGAATGAAATCTGATTTTTTGTTCTTATCAAAGTTGCTAGTACTAGTATTAGCTTTAAAAAGTACTAAATGGCTTTGAATAAGACTTACTTGTTGTTGCTTTCTTCTTTTTGTTGTCAATTTTGAGAGCCACTTTGCAAGCCTCGTCGAAAGAAAGGTATAGGTACACCTCCACTTTCTCACGCACATCCTCATTTAGGCCTCCCAAGAATCTCGCCCAATTTTTGCTCCTCCATTTCTTCTATTTCACAAACAATGGAAAGCTTTTGAATTCCTTGATGTACTCATCCATGGACGTGCCTTGTTTGAGTGTGGACCATCTAACATACTGATTTTGCTTGTAGTTAGTTGGAACAAAACGCTTCCTTAATTGCTTCTTCAATTTCTCCCAAGTAGCAATCTTGGATTTGTTCTCCTTCACCCTTTGCCTCTTCAAGCCTTCTAACCAAATGGATGCATATTTGGTTAGTTTCAAAACAGCAACCTCGTATTTCTTATCATTCGGAGTGTCTTTGTAATCAAAAACGCTCCAAAGAACGTTCCCATTCAATGTATAATTCGGATCACTAGCTCCGTCAAAATCTGGAACTTCAATTTTCAAACCCCTATCATCAGCCCTAGAACTCCTTTCTTCCTCATTGGGTTTCCTCTTAAACAATTCTAAGGTTATCTTTGCCATCATGTCGTGTAATGCTTCGTTTTGCTTAGCTAGAGCTTCTAGCATCGCATCTCTTCTAGCATTATCATCTATTTCATCGTCCATTTCAGAACTTAGCTCTTGATACCACTTGATACGAAAACGTATATGAAAATGTAACCTAAGCTCGATAAGCTTTACTCACTTATTTATGCTTAAAGATTCTAAATCGGTTTTGAAGTTTATCTTACTTAGAAACTGATTTAGGAGGTTTTTGAGAGTGGATTTAATTAGTTTAAACTCACTAATTATATTAACTCTCTCTTAAATTAAGTTTAACTCACTTAACTCAAGGGTTTCGAAATTAAGATCACTTCTTAATCACAAGAGGAATTTCGGATTTTTCAATCTCCAAAAAAACCGAATAAACACAAAGTTTAAATCAAAACTAAAACTAACTTTCATTTATGATCACCATTACATATATATTACAAGCTAATCAATCTCAAAAAGATCTAAGTACCAAAGTGATTAAACAAAGCAATTAAACAACAAAGATCTCTTAATCCAACAAAGATGTAAGAAGGAATAGTGTTGTTGTGTGTTTTGTTGACTTTGGGGCAAGGAGGGCCGGTTTTCATCACCAAGTGGGGGGGCTTCTCTTAGCTTGCAAGGGAAGCTTCAAAAGATCTTCAAGAACCCCTTTTCACACGTCCCAAGTGTGATTCACAACCCCAAGCATGGTTCGTCCAATTTGCACTTACGCTAAACAAAATAATTCCGGGTTTACAAAAACCGAAAATTACAAAAACGTTAATTAAACTAACTAGCTTAATTAACTTCCTTTCCTTCGTTGCTCTACATAATTAAACTAGTACTAATCTTTAAACCGTGAATCTCTCCTTGTTGTGATTGAGAGTAGCACTTAGTAGAATTTCGGAATTAGCAATCGATTTCGTATCATCCTCTCCTTCTTCAAAAGGAATTGTCCTCAATTCTTGCACATCTTCATCTTCTAAATAGGGGATAAGTCCCCTACGTTGAATGTTGCTGCCACGCCATAGTCTCGGGAAGGTCTATCTTGTAAGCATTGTCTCCATAACGTTCAAGAACCTTGAAAGGTCCTTCAGCTCGGGGCATGAGTTTATGCTTTCTTTTACTTGGAAACCTCTCCTTCCTCAAGTGAATCTACACCAAATCTCCAGGAGCAAACACCCTCGGTTTTCGACTTTTGTTTGCTTTCTTTTTGTACATCTCATTTGTCTTCTCGATATTGGTGCGTATTTCTTTGTGAACCTTCACCATTGTTTCAGCTTGTTGCCTAGCATCTCCATGGACATAAGAGTCTTTAGGCAACGAAATAAGATCAATAGGTACATACGGATTTACCCCATATACCACTTCGAACGGTGAATGTTTTGTTGCAAAAGTGGGAGTTCTATTGTAAGCAAACTCCGCATGGCATAACTTGACATCCCAATCCTTTCCCGTCTTGCTCCCTAAGCCCCTTAACAAGGTGCCTAGAGTTCGATTGGTCACTTCGGTTTGACCATCTGTTTGGGGGTGATGTGAAGTACTAAACAAAGCAACTTAGTACCCATCATCCTCCATAGGGACCTCCGGAAATGACTCAAAAACTTACTATCTCGATCCGAGACAATAGTTCTTGGCACTCCATGCAAGCGAACAATTTCCTGAAATATAAACAAGAAACATTAATAGCATCTTCCGTTTTGTGACAAGGCACGAAATGTGCCATTTTTGAGAAACGGTCCACTACTACCATGACCGAATCCTTCCCTCTTTGTGTCCTAGGAAGAGCCACAATGAAATCCATACCGACATCCTCCCATGGTCTCTCCGGTGTTGGTAAAGGAGTGTACAACCCTTATGGAACGTGCTTTTAGCCCTTTGACAAACACCACAACGAGCCAAAACAAAGATGTACTTCTTTGATCATATGAGGCCACGAAAAATGTTCTTGTAACAACTCCATAGTCTTGCTAACGCCAAAATGGCGGCTAACCCACCTCCATGAGCTTCTCTAATTAGCAAATCACGAACGGGACATTTAGGAACACAAAGTTTGTTCCCTTTAAACAAAAACCCTTCCATTTGATGATAATGGTCTTTTGGACCATCCTTGGTAGCCACGAACAGTCACGTGTCTCCTCATCAAGAACATAGAATTCCTTAATCAACTCAAACCCAAGTACCTTGGAATCCACCATGTTAAGCAATACGTGTCTCCGTGATAAAGCATCGCCTACAATGTTGGCTTTTCCGGCCTTATACTTGGCAACAAAATTGAAAGATTGTAAGAATTCTACCCATTTAGCATGACGAGCACTAAGCTTATGTTGGCCATGAATATATTTCAACGATTCATGATCGAGTGGAGAACAAAAGCTTGTGGTCGCAAATAGTGACTCCAATGATTAAGAGCTCTAACCATGGCATAAAACTCTTTTATCATACGTGGAATAATTCAACTTGGCTCGATTTAGTTTCTCGCTAAAATAAGCAATAGGTTTGCCACATTGAATTAAAACAGCCCCAATACCCGTTCCACTTGCATCACACTCAACTTCAAATGGTTTTGCAAAATCGGGTAAAGCTAGGATAGGCGTTTTACACATTTTCTCCTTTACAAGTTCAAACGCCTTTTGAGCTGCGTCACTCCATACAAATTTTCCATGTTTAGTGCATTCGGTTATAGGAGCTAATAAAGTGCTGAAATTATTTATAAATCTCCTATAAAAAGAAGCTAAACCATGAAAAGATCTCACCTCGGTGATAGTTGTGGGAACCGGCCAAGAAGAAATTGCTTCTACTTTGGATGGATCCACCTTCACCCCTTCATCGAAATGATGAAACCAAGGAAGCCAATCTCCCTTTGCATAAACGTGCACTTTTCAAGCTTTCCATACGGTTTTGCTCTTTTAGAACTTCGAACAATTGTTGCAAATGATCTAAATGATCCTCCTTGTTAGCACTATAGACAAGAATATCATCCAAATACACAACCACGAACTTTCCCAAAAACGGCCTAAGTACTTCATTCATCAATCTCATGAACGTACTAGGGGCATTTGTGAGACCAAATGGCATAACCAGACCATTCATACAACCCATACTTCGTTTTGAAAGCCGTCTTCCACTCATCTCCCCTCTCTCATGCATATTTGGTGGTATCCACTTCTCAAATCAATTTTCGAAAACAAATTGGATCCACTTAGCTCATCTAACATGTCATCTAACCTAGGGATGGGAAATCTGTATTTGATGGTTATATTGTTCACAAGCACGGCTATCAATACACATCCTCCATGTTCGTCTTTTTTTGGCACAAGTAAAGCCTAACAAAGACAGGACTTTTACTCTCTCTCACGTAGCCTTTCTTCATCAATTCACCGATTTGGCTTTGTAACTCCTCACTTTCTTTGGGATTGCATCTATAGGAAGGTTTATTTGGAAGTGGTGCTCCAGGGAATGAGATCAATTTGATGCTCAATTCCACGTTTAGGGGGTAGACCATTTGGTAGGTCATTAGGAAACACATCTCCAAATCCCTCCAATAACTCCCTCAAATCTCGAATCTTCAACTTCCATTCCCTCGTTCACCTCCTTAGCAACTAGAACATACACGACCCGATTTGTTCCCAACTCCCTCTCGAATCTTTTTCTCCCTAAAAACACACTACCACTCACGAGGTTCTTTTTTTGCTTAGGTGTTGTGTCTCGTATTTTTGAAGGGGGTAATGGTAATAAGGTTTTGGTTTTGCCATTCTTGTTTACCTTATACACATTCGAACAACCATCATGCATTACTTTTCGATCAAATTGCCACGGTCTACCAAGTAGAATATGGCACGCATCATAGGAATTACATCACATAGAATTTCATCTTCATAATTTCCAATGGAAAACGTGATTAAAACTCTATTCTTCACCCTTACTTCACTTTGTCATCATCTAACCATTTCGGTTTATAAGGATGTGGATGTTTAGTAGTAGGTAATGCTAACTTCTCTACAAGTTCGAGTTGAAGCTACATTTGTACAACTACCACCATCAATGATTAACGTGCATAGCTTCTTATTCACTAAGCATTTCGAATGAAAAATGGTTTCTCTTTGTTCCTCATTTTCAGCCACGACATTAGAGTACAAGGATCTCCTAAGAACCAACATTTCACCCTCCATTTCCGGATTACACACGTCCTCATCACTTTCGTTACCTAAATCGGATTTATCATGTTGCTTTTCTAAGAGGTATATCCTCTCCAATTCGCCTATCTCCTCTATGTCCCTTATAGTCATGACTCTTTTCGTAGGACAAGTCGATTGGTAATGACCATAACCTTGACACTTAAAACATTTAACTTTAAAGGCTTTGTCATCTACCACTTTCTCCTTCTCTTTCGGAATGAAATCTGATTTTTTGTTCTTATCAAAGTTGCTAGTACTAGTATTAGCTTTAAAAGTACTAAATGGCTTTGAATAAGACTTACTTGTTGTTGCTTTCTTCTTTTGGTGTCAATTTTGAGAGCCACTTTGCAAGCCTCGTCGAAAGAAAGGTATGGGTACACCTCCACTTTCTCACGCACATCCTCATTTAGGCCTCCTAAGAATCTCGCCCAATTTTTGCTCCTCCATTTCTTCTATTTCACAAACAATGGAAAGCTTTTCGAATTCCTTGATGTACTCATCCATGGACGTGGTGCCTTGTTTGAGTGTGGACCATCTAACATATCGATTTTGCTTGTAGTTAGTTGGAACAAAACGCCTCGTAATTGCTTCTTTAATTTCTCCCAAGTAGCAATCTTGGATTTGTTCTCCTTCACCCTTTGCCTCTTCAAGCCTTCTAACCAAATGGATGCATATTTGGTTAGTTTCAAAACAGCAACCTTGTATTTCTTATCATTCGGAGTGTCTTTGTAATCAAAAAACGCTCCAAGAACGTTCCCATTCAATGTATAATTCCGGATCACTAGCTCAGTCAAAATGCGGAACTTCGATTTTCAAACCCCTATCATCAGCCCTAGAACTCCTTTCTTCCTCATTGGGTTTCTTCTTAAACAATTCTAAGGTTATCTTCGCCATCATGTCGTGTAATGCTTCGTTTTGCTTAGCTAGTGCTTCTAGCATCGCATCTCTTCTAGCATTATCATCTATTTCCTCGTCCATTTCAGAACTTAGCTCTTGATACCACTTGATACGAAATCGTATATGAAAATGTAACCTAAGCTCGATAAGCTTTACTCACTTATTTATGCTTAAGGATTCTAAATCGGTTTTGAAGTTTATCTTACTTAGAAACTGATTTAGGAGGTTTTTGAGAGTGGATTTAATTAGTTTAAACTCACTAATTATATTAACTCTCTCTTAAATTAAGTTTAACTCACTTAACTCAAGGGTTTCGAAATTAAGATCACTTCTTAATCACAAGAGGAATTTCGGATTTTTCAATCTCCAAAAAAACCGAATAAACACAATGTTTAAATCAAAACTAAAACTGATTTTTTTCATTGCTCCATCCATTACATATATCAAGTACAAGCTAAAGAAGGCTTAAAACATTAGCCAAAAATATCTAAGCACCAAAGTAATTAAACAAAGCAATTAAACAACAAATATCTCTTAATCCAACAAGGATGTAAGGAGGAATAGTGTTGTTGTGTGTTTTGTTGACTTTGGGGCAATATGGGACGGTTTTCATCACCAAGTGGGGGGGCTTGCCTTAGCTTGCAAGGAAAGCTTCAAGATATCTTCAAGAACCCCTTTTTACACGTCCCAAGTATGGTTCGCAACCCCAAGCATGGTTCGACCAATTTACACTTACGCTAAACAAAAATAATTCCGGGTTTACAAAAACCGAAAATTACAAAAACGTTAATTAAACTAACTAGCTTAATTAACTTCCTTTCCTTCGTTGCTCAACATGATTAAACTAGTACTAATCTTTAAACCGTGAATCTCTCCTTTATTGTGATTGAGATTAGTACTTAGTAGAATTTCGGAATTAGCAACTGATTTCGTATCATCATTTGTCTTCTCGATATTGGTGCGTATTTCTTTGTGAACCTTCACCATTGTTTCAGCTTGTTGCCTAGCATCTCCATGGACATAAGAGTCTTTAGGCAAGGAAATAAGATCAATAGGTACATAAGGATTTACCCCATATACCACTTCGAACGGTGAATGTTTTGTTGCAAAAGTGGGAGTTCTATTGTAAGCAAACTCCGCATGGCATAACTTGACATCCCAATCCTTTCCCGTCTTGCTCACTAAGCCCCCTTAACAAGGTGCCTAGAGTTCGATTGGTCACTTCGGTTTGACCATCTGTTTGGGGGTGATGTGAAGTACTAAACAGCAACTTAGTACCCATCATCCTCCATAGGGACCTCCAAAAATGACTCAAAAACTTACTATCTCGATCCGAGACAATAGTTCTTGGCACTCCATGCAAACGAACAATTTCCCGAAATATAAACAAGAAACATTAATAGCATCTTCCGTTTTATGACAAGGCACGAAATGTGCCATTTTTGAGAAACGGTCCACCACTACCATGACCGAATCCTTCCCTCTTTGTGTTCTAGGAAGAGCCACAATGAAATCCATACCGACATCCTCCCATGGTCTCTCCGGTGTTGGTAAAGGAGTGTACAACCCCTTATGGAACGTGCTTTTAGCCCTTTGACAAACCCCACAACGAGTCAAAACAAGATGTACTTCTTTGATCATATGAGGCCATGAGAAATGTTCTTGTAACAACTCTAGAGTCTTGCTAACGCCAAAATGGCCAGCCAACCCACCTCCATGTGCTTCTCTAATTAGCAAATCACGAACGGGACATTTAGGAACACAAAGTTTGTTCCCCTTAAACAAAAACCCTTCCATTTGATGATAATGGTCTCTCGGACCATCTTTGGTAGCCACGAACAGTCACGTGTCTCCTCATTAAGAACATAGAATTCCTTAATCAACTCAAACCCAAGTACCTTGGAATCCACCATGTTAAGCAATACGTGTCTCCGTGATAAAGCATCGCCTACAATGTTGGCTTTTAGGCCTTGTACTTGGCAACAAAATTGAAAGATTGTAAGAATTCCACCCATTTA
This sequence comes from Beta corolliflora, assembly GCA_947648045.1. NCBI lineage: Eukaryota > Viridiplantae > Streptophyta > Magnoliopsida > Caryophyllales > Amaranthaceae > Beta > Beta corolliflora. The sequence goes on from CANSZD010003592.1 coordinate 49,513, forward strand.
GCATGACGAGCACTAAGCTTATGTTGGCCATGAATATATTTCAACGATTCATGATCGAGTGGAGAACAAAAGCTTGTGGTCGCAAATAGTGACTCCAATGATTAAGAGCTCTAACCATGGCGTAAAACTCTTTATCATACGTGGAATAATTCAACTTGGCCTGATTTAGTTTCTCGCTAAAATAAGCAATAGGTTTGCCACATTGAATTAAAACAGCCCCAATACCCGTTCCACTTGCGTCACACTCAACTTCAAATGGTTTAGTGAAATCAGGTAAAGCTAAAATAGGCGTTTTACACATTTTCTCTTTTACTAGTTCAAACGCCTTTTGAGTCAGCGTCACTCCATGTAAATTTTCCATGTTTAGTGCATTCGGTTATAGGAGCTAATAACGTGCTTGAAATTATTTATAAACCTCCTATAAAAAGAAGCTAAACCATGAAAAGATCTCACCTCGGTAGACAGTTGTGGGAACCGCCAAGAAGAAATTGCTTCTACTTTGGATGGATCCACCTTCACCCCTTCATCAGAAATGATGAAACCAAGGAAGCCAATCTCCCTTTGCATAAACGTGCACTTTTCAAGCTTTCCATACAGTTTTTGCTCTTTTAGAACTTCGAACAATTGTTGCAAATGATCTAAATGATCCTCCTTGTTAGCACTATAGACAAGAATATCATCCAAATACACAACCATGAACTTTCCCAAAAACGGCCTAAGTACTTCATTCATCAATCTCATGAACGTACTAGGGGCATTTGTGAGACCAAATGGCATAACCAGCCATTCATACAACCCATACTTCGTTTTGAAAGCCGTCTTCCACTCATCTCCCTCTCTCATGCATATTTGGTGGTATCCACTTCTCAAATCAATTTTCGAAAACAAATTGGATCCACTTAACTCATCTAACATGTCATCTAACCTAGGGATGGGAAATCTGTATTTGATGGTTATATTGTTCACGACACGGCTATCAATACACATCCTCCATGTCCCGTCTTTTTTTGGCACAAGTAAAGCCGGAACGAAGACATGGACTTTTACTCTCTCTCACGTAGCCTTTCTTCATCAATTCACCGATTTGGCTTTGTAACTCCTCACTTTCTTTGGGATTGCATCTATAGGAAGGTTTATTTGGGAGTGGTGCTCCAGGGAATGAGATCAATTTGATGCTCAATTCCACGTTTAGGGGTAGGCCATTTGGTAGGTCATTAGGAAACACGTCTCCAAATCCCTCCAATAACTCCCTCAAATTTGAATCTTCAACTTCCATTCCCTCGTTCACCTCCTTAGCAACTAGAACATACACGACCTGATTTGTTCCCAACTCCCTCTCGAATCTTTTTCTCCCTAAAAACACACTACCCCTCACGAGGTTCTTTTTTGGCTTAGGGGTTGTGTCTCGTATTTTTGAAGGGGGCAATGGTAATAAGGTTTTGGTTTTACCATTCTTGTTTACCTTATACACATTCGAACAACCATCATGCATTACTTTTCGATCAAATTGCCACGGTCTACCAAGTAGAATATGGCACGCAAGTCATAGGAATTACATCACATAGAATTTCATCTTCATAATTTCCAATGGAAAACGTGATTAAAACTCTATTCTTCACCCTTACTTCACTATCATCATCTAACCATTTCGGTTTATAAGGATGTGGATGTTTAGTAGTAGGTAATGCTAACTTCTCTACAAGTTTAGTTGAAGCTACATTTGTACAACTACCACCATCAATGATTAACGTGCATAGCTTCTTATTCACTAAGCATTTCGAATGAAAAATGGTTTCTCTTTGTTCCTCATTTTCACCACCGACATTAGAGTACAAGGATCTCCTAAGAACCAACATTTCACCCTCCATTTCCGGATTACACACGTCCTCATCACTTTCGTTACCTAAATCGATTTATCATGTTGCTTTTCTAAGAGGTATATCCTCTCCAATTCGTCTATCTCCTCTATGTCCCTTATAGTCATGATTCTTTTCGTAGGACAAGTCGATTGGTAATGACCATAACCTTGACACTTAAAACATTTAACTTTAAAGGCTTTATCATCTACAACTTTCTCCTTCTCTTTCGGAATGAAATTCGATTTTTTGTTCTTATCAAAGTTGCTAGTACTAGTATTAGCTTTAAAAGTACTAAATGGCTTTGAATAAGACTTACTTGTTGTTGCTTTCTTCTTTTGGCTGTCAATTTTGAGAGCCACTTTGCAAGCCTCGTCGAAAGAAAGGTATAGGTACACCTCCACTTTCTCACGCACATCCTCATTTAGGCCTCCCAAGAATCTGCCCAATTTTTGCTCCTCCATTTCTTCTATTTCACAAACAATGGAAAGCTTTTCGAATTCCTTGATGTACTCATCCATGGACGTGGTGCCTTGTTTGAGTGTGGACCATCTAACATACCGATTTTGCTTGTAGTTAGTTGGAACAAAACGCTCCTTAATTGCTTCTTCAATTTCTCCCAAGTAGCAATCTTGGATTTGTTCTCCTTCACCCTTTGCCTCTTCAAGCCTTCTAACCAAATGGATGCATATTTGGTTAGTTTCAAAACAGCAACCTCGTATTTCTTATCATTCGGAGTGTCTTTGTAATCAAAAAAACGCTCCAAAGAACGTTCCCATTCAATGTATAATTCCGGATCACTAGCTCCGTCAAAATCTGGAACTTCAATTTTCAAACCCCTATCATCAGCCCTAGAACTCCTTTCTTCCTCATTGGGTTTCCTCTTAAACAATTCTAAGGTTATCTTTGCCATCATGTCGTGTAATGCTTCGTTTTGCTTAGCTAGAGCTTCTAGCATCGCATCTCTTCTAGCATTATCATCTATTTCATCGTCCATTTCGTAACTTAGCTCTTGATACCACTTGATACGAAAACGTATATGAAAATGTAACCTAAGCTCGATAAGCTTTACTCACTTATTTATGCTTAAGGATTCTAAATCGGTTTTGAAGTTTATCTTACTTAGAAACTGATTTAGGAGGTTTTTGAGAGTGGATTTAATTAGTTTAAACTCACTAATTATATTAACTCTCTCTTAAATTAAGTTTAACTCACTTAACTCAAGGGTTTCGAAATTAAGATCACTTCTTAATCACAAGAGGAATTTCGGATTTTTCAATCTCCAAAAAAACCGAATAAACACAAAGTTTAAATCAAAACTAAAACTAACTTTCATTTATGATCACCATTACATATATATTACAAGCTAATCAATCTCAAAAGATCTAAGTACCAAAGTGATTAAACAAAGCAATTAAACAACAAAGATCTCTTAATCCAACAAAGATGTAAGAAGGAATAGTGTTGTTGTGTGTTTTGTTGACTTTGGGGCAAGGAGGGGCCGGTTTTCATCACCAAGTGGGGGGGCTTCTCTTAGCTTGCAAGGGAAGCTTCAAAAGATCTTCAAGAACCCCTTTTCACACGTCCCAAGTGTGATTCACAACCCCAAGCATGGTTCGTCCAATTTGCACTTACGCTAAACAAAATAATTCCGGGTTTACAAAAACCGAAAATTACAAAAACGTTAATTAAACTAACTAGCTTAATTAACTTCCTTTCCTTCGTTGCTCAACATAATTAAACTAGTACTAATCTTTAAACCGTGAATCTCTCCCTTGTTGTGATTGAGAGTAGCACTTAGTAGAATTTCGGAATTAGCAATCGATTTCGTATCATCCTCTCCTTCTTCAAAAGGAATTGTCCTCAATTCTTGCACATCTTCATCTTCTAAATAGGGGGATAAGTCCCCTACGTTGAATGTTCTTTGCCACGCCATAGTCTCTCCGGGAAGGTCTATCTTGTAAGCATTGTCTCCATAACGTTCAAGAACCTTGAAAGGTCCTTCGGCTCGGGGCATGAGTTTATGCTTTCTTTTACTTGGAAACCTCTCCTTCCTCAAGTGAATCTACACCAAATCTCCGGGAGCAAACACCCTCGGTTTTCGACTTTTTGTTTGCTTTCTTTTTGTACATCTCATTTGTCTTCTCGATATTGGTGCGTATTTCTTTGTGAACCTTCACCATTGTTTCAGCTTGTTGCCTAGCATCTCCATGGACATAAGAGTCTTTAGGCAACGAAATAAGATCAATAGGTACATACGGATTTACCCCATATACCACTTCGAACGGTGAATGTTTTGTTGCAAAAGTGGGAGTTCTATTGTAAGCAAACTCCGCATGGCATAACTTCGACATCCCAATCCTTTCCCGTCTTGCTCACTAAGCCCCTTAACAAGGTGCCTAGAGTTCGATTGGTCACTTCGGTTTGACCATCTGTTTGGGGGTGATGTGAAGTACTAAACAAAGCAACTTAGTACCCATCATCCTCCATAGGGACCTCCAAAAATGACTCAAAAACTTACTATCTCGATCCGAGACAATAGTTCTTGGCACTCCATGCAAACGAACAATTTCCCCGAAATATAAACAAGAAACATTAATAGCATCTTCCGTTTTTATGACAAGGCACGAAATGTGCCATTTTTGAGAAACGGTCCACCACTACCATGACCGAATCCTTCCCTCTTTGTGTTCTAGGAAGAGCCACAATGAAATCCATACCGACATCCTCCCATGGTCTCTCCGTGTTGGTAAAGGAGTGTACAACCCCTTATGGAACGTGCTTTTAGCTCTTTGACAAACCCCACAACGAGTCAAAACAAGCATGTACTTCTTTGATCATATGAGGCCATGAGAAATGTTCTTGTAACAACTCTAGAGTCTTGCTAACGCCAAAATGACCAGCCAACCCACCTCCATGAGCTTCTCTAATTAGCAAATCACGAACGGGACATTTAGGAACACAAAGTTTGTTCCCCTTAAACAAAAACCCTTCCATTTGATGATAATGGTCTCTCGGACCATCTTTGGTAGCCACGAACAGTCACGTGTCTCCTCATTAAGAACATAGAATTCCTTAATCAACTCAAACCCAAGTACCTTGGAATCCACCATGTTAAGCAATACGTGTCTCCGTGATAAAGCATCGCCTACAATGTTGGCTTTTCCGCCTTGTACTTGGCAACAAAATTGAAAGATTGTAAGAATTCCACCCATTTAGCATGACGAGCACTAAGCTTATGTTGGCCATGAATATATTTCAACGATTCATGATCAGAGTGGAGAACAAAAGCTTGTGGTCGCAAATAGTGACTCCAATGATTAAGAGCTCTAACCATGGCGTAAAACTCTTTATCATACGTTGAAATATTTCACTTGGCCTCGATTTAGTTTCTCGCTAAAATAAGCAATAGGTTTGCCACATTGAATTAAAACAGACCCCAATACCCGTTCCACTTGCGTCACACTCAACTTCAAATGGTTTAGTGAAATCGAGTAAAGCTAAAATAGGCGTTTTACACATTTTCTCTTTTACTAGTTCAAACGCCTTTTGAGCCGCGTCACCCATGTAAATTTTCCATGTTTAGTGCATTCAGTTATAGGAGCTAATAACGTGCTGAAATTATTTATAAACCTCCTATAAAAAGAAGCTAAACCATGAAAAGATCTCACCTCGGTGATAGTTGTGGGAACCGGCCAAGAAGAAATTGCTTCTACTTTGGATGGATCCACCTTCACCCCTTCATCAGAAATGATGAAACCAAGGAAGCCAATCTCCCTTTGCATAAACGTGCACTTTTCAAGCTTTCCATACAGTTTTTGCTCTTTTAGAACTTCGAACAATTGTTGCAAATGATCTAAATGATCCTCCTTGTTAGCACTATAGACAAGAATATCATCCAAATACACAACCATGAACTTTCCCAAAAACGGCCTAAGTACTTCATTCATCAATCTCATGAACGTACTAGGGGCATTTGTGAGACCAAATGGCATAACCAACCATTCATACAACCCATACTTCGTTTTTAAAGCCGTCTTCCACTCATCTCCCTCTCTCATGTATATTTGGTGGTATCCACTTCTCAAATCAATTTTCGAAAACAAATTGGATCCACTTAACTCATCTAACATGTCATCTAACCTAGGGATGGGAAATCCGTATTTGATGGTTATATTGTTCACAAGACGGCTATCAATACACATCCTCCATGTCCCGTCTTTTTTTGGCACAAGTAAAGCCGAACAAAGACATGGACTTTTACTCTCTCTCACGTAGCCTTTCTTCATCAATTCACCGATTTGGCTTTGTAACTCCTCACTTTCTTTGGGATTGCATCTATAGGAAGGTTTATTTGGGAGTGGTGCTCCGGGAATGAGATCAATTTGATGCTCAATTCCACGTTTAGGGGGTAGGCCATTTGGTAGGTCATTAGGAAACACGTCTCCAAATCCCTCCAATAACTCCCTCAAATTTGAATCTTCAACTTCCATTCCCTCGTTCACCTCCTTAGCAACTAGAACATACACGACCCGATTTGTTCCCAACTCCCTCTCGAATCTTTTTCTCCCTAAAAACACACTACCCCTCACGAGGTTCTTTTTTGGCTTAGGTGTTGTGTCTCGTATTTTGAAGGGGGCAATGGTAATAAGGTTTTGGTTTTACCATTCTTGTTTACCTTATACACATTCGAACAACCATCATGCATTACTTTTCGATCAAATTGCCACGGTCTACCAAGTAGAATATGGCACGCAAGTCATAGGAATTACATCACATAGAATTTCATCTTCATAATTTCCAATGGAAAACGTGATTAAAACTCTATTCTTCACCCTTACTTCACTATCATCATCTAACCACTTCGGTTTATAAGGATGTGGATGTTTAGTAGTAGGTAATGCTAACTTCTCTACAAGTTTAGTTGAAGCTACATTTGTACAACTACCACCATCAATGATTAACGTGCATAGCTTCTTATTCACTAAGCATTTCGAATGAAAAATGGTTTCTCTTTGTTCCTCATTTTCAGCCACGACATTAGAGTACAAGGATCTCCTAAGAACCAACATTTCACCCTCCATTTCTGGATTACACACGTCCTCATCACTTTCGTTACCTAAATCGATTTATCATGTTGCTTTTCTAAGAGGTATATCCTCTCCAATTCGTCTATCTCCTCTATGTCCCTTATTGTCATGATTCTTTTCGTCGGACAAGTCGATTGGTAATGACCATAACCTTGACACTTAAAACATTTAACTTTAAAGGCTTTATCATCTTCAACTTTCTCCTTCTCTTTCGGAATGAAATCTGATTTTTTTGTTCTTATCAAAGTTGCTAGTACTAGTATTAGCTTTAAAAGTACTAAATGGCTTTGAATAAGACTTACTTGTTGTTGCTTTCTTCTTTTGGCTGTCAATTTTGAGAGCCACTTTGCAAGCCTCGTCGAAAGAAAGGTATAGGTACACCTCCACTTTCTCACGCACATCCTCATTTAGGCCTCCCAAGAATCTGCCCAATTTTTGCTCCTCCATTTCTTCTATTTCACAAACAATGGAAAGCTTTTCGAATTCCTTGATGTACTCATCCATGGACGTGGTGCCTTGTTTGAGTGTGGACCATCTAACATACTGATTTTGCTTGTAGTTAGTTGGAACAAAACGCTTCCGTAATTGCTTCTTCAATTTCTCCCAAGTAGCAATCTTGGATTTGTTCTCCTTCACCCTTTGCCTCTTCAAGCCTTCTAACCAAATGGATGCATATTTGGTTAGTTTCAAAACAAAGCAACCTCGTATTTCTTATCATTCGGAGTGTCTTTGTAATCAAAAAAACGCTCCAAAGAACGTTCCCATTCAATGTATAATTCCGGATCACTAGCTCCGTCAAAATCTGGAACTTCAATTTTCAAACCCCTATCATCAGCCCTAGAACTCCTTTCTTCCTCATTGGGTTTCCTATTAAACAATTCTAAGGTTATCTTTGCCATCATGTCGTGTAATGCTTCGTTTTGCTTAGCTAGAGCTTCTAGCATCGCATCTCTTCTAGCATTATCATCTATTTCATCGTCCATTTCGTAACTTAGCTCTTGATACCACTTGATACGAAAACGTATATGAAAATGTAACCTAAGCTCGATAAGCTTTACTCACTTATTTATGCTTAAGGATTCTAAATCGGTTTTGAAGTTTATCTTACTTAGAAACTGATTTAGGAGGTTTTTGAGAGTGGATTTAATTAGTTTAAACTCACTAATTATATTAACTCTCTCTTAAATTAAGTTTAACTCACTTAACTCAAGGGTTTCGAAATTAAGATCACTTCTTAATCACAAGAGAAATTTCGGATTTTTCAATCTCCAAAAAAACCGAATAAACACAAAGTTTAAATCAAAACTAAAACTAACTTTCATTTATGATCACCATTACATATATATTACAAGCTAATCAATCTCAAAAAGATCTAAGTACCAAAGTGATTAAACAAAGCAATTAAACAACAAAGATCTCTTAATCCAACAAAGATGTAAGAAGGAATAGTGTTGTTGTGTGTTTTGTTGACTTTGGGGCAAGGAGGGCCGGTTTTCATCACCAAGTGGGGGGGCTTCTCTTAGCTTGCAAGGGAAGCTTCAAAAGATCTTCAAGAACCCCTTTTCACACGTCCCAAGTGTGATTCACAACCCCAAGCATGGTTCGTCCAATTTGCACTTACGCTAAACAAAATAATTCCGGGTTTACAAAAACCGAAAATTACAAAAACGTTAATTAAACTAACTAGCTTAATTAACTTCCTTTCCTTCGTTGCTCAACATAATTAAACTAGTACTAATCTTTAAACCGTGAATCTCTCCCTTGTTGTGATTGAGAGTAGCACTTAGTAGAATTTCGGAATTAGCAACTGATTTCGTATCAGAAAGTCAAATGAAGTCAAACAAAGCTAATTGAATCAAATGAAACTCAAATACATTCAACAAAGCTAATTGAATCAAATAAAAGTCAAATGAAGTCAAACAAACCTAATTGAATCAAATGAAACTCAAATGCAATCAACAAAGCTAATTGAATCAAATGAAACTCAAATGCATTCAACGAAGCTAATAGAATCAAATGAAACTCAAATGCATTCAACAAAGCTAATTGAATCAAATGAAACTCAAATGCATTCAACAAAGCTAATAGAATCAAAGAAAAGTCAAATGCATTCAACAAAGCTAATTGAATCAAATGAAACTCAAATGCATTCAACAAAGCTAATTGAATCAAATGAAATCAAACAAAGCTAATTGAATCAAATGAAATCAAACAAAGCTAATTGAATCAAATGAAGTCAAACAAAGCTAATAGAATCAAACAAAGCTAATAGAATCAACAAAGCTAATTGAATCAAATGAAACTCAAATGCAATCAACAAAGCTAATTGAATCAAATGAAACTCAAAATGCATTCAACAAAGCTAATTGAATCAAATGAAACTCAAATGCATTCAACAAAACTAATTGAATCAAATGAAAGTCAAATGAAGTCAAACAAAGTTAATAGAATCAAATGAAACTCAAATGCATTCAACAAAGCTAATTGAATCAAAATGAAAGTCAAATGAAGTCAAACAAAGCTAATTGAATCAAATGAAACTCAAATGCATTCAACAAAGCTCATTGAATCAAATGAAACTCAAAATGCGTTCAACAATGCTAATTGAATCAAATGAAACGTACTCAAATGCATTAAACAAAGCTAATTGAATCAAATGAAACTCAAAATGCATTCAACAAAGCTAATTGAATCAAATGAAACTAAAATGCATTCAACAAAACTAATTGAATCAAATGAAAGTCAAATGAAGTCAAACAAAGCTAATTTAATCAAATGAAACTCAAATGCATTCAACAAAGCTAATTGAATCAAATGAAAGTCAAATGAAGTCAAACAAACCTAATTGAATCAAATGAAACTCAAATGCAATCAATAAAGCTTATTGAATCAAATGAAACTCAAATGCATTCAACAAAGCTAATTGAATCAAATTAAAGTCAAATGCATTCAACAAAGCTAATTGAATCAAATGAAACTCAAATGCATTCAACAAAGCTAATTGAATCAAATGAAATCAAACAAAGCTAATTGAATCAAATGAAGTCAAACAAAGCTAATTAAATCAAACGAAAGGCAAATGAAGTCAAACAAAGCTAATAGAATCAAATGAAACTCAAATGCATTCAACAAAGCTAATTGAATCAAATGAAAGTCAAATGAAGTCAAACAAAGCTAATTGAATCAAATGAAAGTCAAATGAAGTCAAACAAAGCAAATTGAATCAAATGAAACTCAAATGCATTCAACAAAGCTAATTGAATCAAATGAAAGTCAAATGAAGTCAAACAAAGCTAATTGAATCAAATGAAACTTAAAATGCGTTCAACAAAGCTAATTGAATCAAATGAACTCAAAATGCCTTCAACAAAGCTAATTGAATCAAATGAAACTCAAATGCATTCAACAAAACTAATTGAATCAAATGAAACTCAAATGCATTCAACAAAACTAATTGAATCAAATGAAAGTCAAATGAAGTCAAACAAAGCTAATTGAATCAAATGAAAGTCAAATGAAGTCAAACAAAGCTAATTGAATCAAATGAAATCACAAAAAGCTAATTGAATCAAATGAAATCAAACAAAGCTAATTGAATCAAATGAAGTCAAACAAAGTTAATAGAATCAAACAAAGCTAATAGAATCAACAAAGCTAATTGAATCAAATGAAACTCAAATGCAATCAACAAAGCTAATTGAATCAAATGAAACTCAAAATGCATTCAACAAAGCTAATTGAATCAAATGAAACTCAAATGCATTCAACAAAACTAATTGAATCAAATGAAAGTCAAATGAAGTCAAACAAAGCTAATAGAATCAAATGAAACTCAAATGCATTCAACAAAGCTAATTGAATCAAAATGAAAGTCAAATGAAGTCAAACAAAGCTAATTGAATCAAATGAAACTCAAATGCATTCAACAAAGCTCATTGAATCAAATGAAACTCAAAATGCGTTCAACAATGCTAATTGAATCAAATGAAACGTACTCAAATGCATTAAACAAAGCTAATTGAATCAAATGAAACTCAAAATGCATTCAACAAAGCTAATTGAATCAAATGAAACTAAAATGCATTCAACAAAACTAATTGAATCAAATGAAAGTCAAATGAAGTCAAACAAAGCTAATTTAATCAAATGAAACTCAAATGCATTCAACAAAGCTAATTGAATCAAATGAAAGTCAAATGAAGTCAAACAAACCTAATTGAATCAAATGAAACTCAAATGCATTCAACAAAGCTAATTGAATCAAATGAAATCAAACAAAGCTAATTGAATCAAATGAAGTCAAACAAAGCTAATTAAATCAAATGAAAGGCAAATGAAGTCAAACGAAGCTAATAGAATCAAATGAAACTCAAATGCATTCAACAAAGCTGATTGAATCAAATGAAAGTCAAATGAAGTCAAACAAAGCTAATTGAATCAAATGAAAGTCAAATGAAGTCAAACAAAGCAAATTGAATCAAATGAAACTCAAATGCATTCAACAAAGCTAATTGAATCAAATGAAAGTCAAATGAAGTCAAACAAAGCTAATTGAATCAAATGAAACTTAAAATGCGTTCAACAAAGCTAATTGAATCAAATGAAACTCAAAATGCCTTCAACAAAGCTAATTGAATCAAATGAAACTCAAATGCATTCAACAAAACTAATTGAATCAAATGAAACTCAAATGCATTCAACAAAACTAATTGAATCAAATGAAAGTCAAATGAAGTCAAACAAAGCTAATTGAATCAAATGAAAGTCAAATGAAGTCAAACAAAGCTAATTGAATCAAATGAAATCAAACAAAGCTAATTGAATCAAATGAAATCAAACAAAGCTAATTGAATCAAATGAAGTCAAACAAAGTTAATAGAATCAAACAAAGCTAATAGAATCAACAAAGCTAATTGAATCAAATGAAACTCAAATGCAATCAACAAAGCTAATTGAATCAAATGAAACTCAAAATGCATTCAACAAAGCTAATTGAATCAAATGAAACTCAAATGCATTCAACAAAGCTAATTGAATCAAATGATATCAAACAAAGCTAATTGAATCAAATGAAATCAAACAAAGCTAATTGAATCAAATGAAGTCAAACAAAGCTAATAGAATCAAACAAAGCTAATAGAATCAACAAAGCTAATTGAATCAAATGAAACTCAAATGCAATCAACAAAGCTAATTGAATCAAATGAAACTCAAAATGCATTCAACAAAGCTAATTGAATCAAATGAAACTCAAATGCATTCAACAAAACTAATTGAATCAAATGAAAGTCAAATGAAGTCAAACAAAGCTAATAGAATCAAATGAAACTCAAATGCATTCAACAAAGCTAATTGAATCAAATGAAAGTCAAATGAAGTCAAACAAAGCTAATTGAATCAAATGAAACTCAAATGCATTCAACAAAGCTCATTGAATCAAATGAAACTCAAAATGCATTCAACAATGCTAATTGAATCAAATGAAACGTACTCAAATGCATTAAACAAAGCTAATTGAATCAAATGAAACTCAAAATGCATTCAACAAAGCTAATTGAATCAAATGAAACTAAAATGCATTCAACAAAACTAATTGAATCAAATGAAAGTCAAATGAAGTCAAACAAAGCTAATTTAATCAAATGAAACTCAAATGCATTCAACAAAGCTAATTGAATCAAATGAAAGTCAAATGAAGTCAAACAAACCTAATTGAATCAAATGAAACTCAAATGCAATCAATAAAGCTTATTGAATCAAATGAAACTCAAATGCATTCAACAAAGCTAATTGAATCAAATTAAAGTCAAATGCATTCAACAAAGCTAATTGAATCAAATGAAACTCAAATGCATTCAACAAAGCTAATTGAATCAAATGAAATCAAACAAAGCTAATTGAATCAAATGAAGTCAAACAAAGCTAATTAAATCAAATGAAAGGTAAATGAAGTCAAACAAAGCTAATAGAATCAAATGAAACTCAAATGCATTCAACAAAGCTGATTGAATCAAATGAAAGTCAAATGAAGTCAAACAAAGCTAATTGAATCAAATGAAAGTCAAATGAAGTCAAACAAAGCAAATTGAATCAAATGAAACTCAAATGCATTCAACAAAGCTAATTGAATCAAATGAAAGTCAAATGAAGTCAAACAAAGCTAATTGAATCAAATGAAACTTAAAATGCGTTCAACAAAGCTAATTGAATCAAATGAAACTCAAATGCATTCAACAAAACTAATTGAATCAAATGAAACTCAAATGCATTCAACAAAACTAATTGAATCAAATGAAAGTCAAATGAAGTCAAACAAAGCTAATTGAATCAAATGAAAGTCAAATGAAGTCAAACAAAGCTAATTGAATCAAATGAAATCAAACAAAGCTAATTGAATCAAATGAAGTCAAACAAAGTTTATAGAATCAAACAAAGCTTATAGAATCAACAAAGCTAATTGAATCAAATGAAACTCAAATGCAATCAACAAAGCTAATTGAATCAAATGAAACTCAAAATGCATTCAACAATGCTAATTGAATCAAATGAAACTCAAATGCATTCAACAAAACTAATTGAATCAAATGAAAGTCAAATGAAGTCAAACAAAGCTAATAGAATCAAATGAAACTCAAATGCATTCAACAAAGCTAATTGAATCAAATGAAAGTCAAACAAAGCTAATTGAATCAAATGAAACTCAAATGCATTCAACAAAGCTCATTGAATCAAATGAAACTCAAAATGCGTTCAACAATGCTAATTGAATCAAATGAAACGTACTCAAATGCATTAAACAAAGCTAATTGAATCAAATGAAACTCAAAATGCATTCAACAAAGCTAATTGAATCAAATGAAACTAAAATGCATTCAACAAAACTAATTGAATCAAATGAAAGTCAAATGAAGTCAAACAAAGCTAATTTAATCAAATGAAACTCAAATGTATTCAACAAAGCTAATTGAATCAAATGAAAGTCAAATGAAGTCAAACAATCCTAATTGAATCAAATGAAACTCAAATGCAATCAATAAAGCTAATTGAATCAAATGAAACTCAAATGCATTCAACAAAGCTAATTGAATCAAATTAAAGTCAAATGCATTCAACAAAGCTAATTGAATCAAATGAAACTCAAATGCATTCAACAAAGCTAATTGAATCAAATGAAATCAAACAAAGCTAATTGAATCAAATGAAGTCAAACAAAGCTAATTAAATCAAATGAAAGGTAAATGAAGTCAAACAAAGCTAATAGAATCAAATGAAACTCAAATGCATTCAACAAAGCTAATTGAATCAAATGAAAGTCAAATGAAGTCAAACAAAGCTAATTGAATCAAATGAAACTCAAAATGCGTTCAACAAAGCTAATTGAATTAAATGAAACTCAAATGCATTCAACAAAGCTAATTGAATCAAATGAAACTCAAAATGCATTCAACAAAGCTAATTGAATCAAATGAAACTCAAATGCATTCAACAAAACTAATTGAATCAAATGAAAGTCAAATGAAGTCAAACAAAGCTAATTGAATCAAATGAAACTCAAATGCATTCAATAAAGCTAATTGAATCAAATGAAAGTCAAATGAAGTCAAACAAACCTAATTGAATCAAATGAAACTCAAATGCAATCAACAAATCTAATTGAATCAAATGAAACTCAAATGCATTCAACGAAACTAATAGAATCAAATGAAACTCAAATGCATTCAACAAAGCTAATTGAATCAAATGAAACTCAAATGCATTCAACAAAGCTAATAGAATCAAAGAAAAGTCAAATGCATTCAACAAAGCTAATTGAATCAAATGAAGCTCAAATGCCTTCAACAAAGTTAATTGAATCAAATGAAATCAAACAAAGCTAATTGAATAAAATGAAGTCAAACAAAGCTAATTAAATCAAATGAAAGGCAAATGAAGTCAAACAAAGCTAATAGAATCAAATGAAACTCAAATGCATTCAACAAAGCTAATTGAATCAAATGAAAGTCAAATGAAGTCAAACAAAGCTAATTGAATCAAATGAAAGTCAAATGAAGTCAAACAAAGCTAATTGAATCAAATGAAAGTCAAATGAAGTCAAACAAAGCTAATTGAATGATATGATTACACGTCCAAAATGAATGAGCAATCAAGAATCCCGAGCAAAGGTTCGAACTTGATGAAGTAAAGAAGTCCGAAAATTATGTTCTAGTTCACCGGATATGATAATTAAAATAGACACTCCTGATTATTTTAATTAACTCTTAATCTCACTTACACCACTCCTGGAATAAAGTAGATTAAACACTAAGTAGATAATCACTCCTGAAAATTACTTAATGGCCGAAAATAATTGATCACACAATTAAGTTCAATAACAAAGTTTTATGTAAATCTCACATGCCTCGAATGATAGCATGGAACAATTATTTATAATAAAATAAACTTGTCCTCCAAGGACTCACAAGGCCGAAAATCAGCTCAAAGAAATTAAGGAAACATCCCTTAACTCCTTACATCTTAATCCCTTGATTCTAGGAGAGAATAAAGGAGTATTTAAGGAAACCACAAATCAGCCCCTAACTCTCCTCACACGCCTAACATACTTAAGGAAACCAAGAAATAAGGAAACTCAAGGAACATTACAACTCAATGACAACTTGCAACCTTGGAGCACAAGGATCCTACTCCACACGCCTAAGACACGCCTAAAATGGCCGAAATATTACAAGATATTTTCGGACCTTTATTTGCTTAATGAAAATAACTAAGACTCTAGAAATGGTGTCACCTTCAAGCTTCATCAATGGAATCATCGTCCCATTTAAGAAATGACACAAATGAGGAGTTTGAATTTAACTTGAACCCGAACACTTCAAGGACTAAACAAATCGGATCATTTGGAGCTTGACCTTGACCTTGACTTGTATCATTCTCCCCCTCTTCAAAAGAATTTGTCCTCAAATTTTCATCATCTAAATAAGGACTAAGATCACCAACATTGAAGGTTGCACTCACACCTCCATAATCACTTGGAAGCTCGATCTTATAAGCACTTTCATTAATAACATCAATGACTTTGAATGGACCATCAGCTCTAGGCATAAGCTTGTTCTTCCTCTTTCTTGGAAAACGTTCTTTCCTCAAATGAATCCAAACCAAGTTGCCAATCTGAAATTTCGGTTGCCTTCTATGCTTGTTGGCTCGTTCCTTGTATTGAGCATTCATCTTCTCAATTCGTGCTTTCACTTGCTCACAAGTCTTCTTAAAGGCTTCCAACCTCTTCTTAGAATCAACATGAATTTCAGATTTAGTTAGTGACACAAAATCAATAGGAAGGAAAGGATTGATACCATAGACCACCTCAAATGGAGACTTAGAAGTAGTAGAAGAATGAGCTCGATTATAAGCAAACTCGGCGTGAGCTAGCTTTATATCCCAATCCTTTTGTGTCTTACTCACCAAGCCATGCAACAAAGCTCCAAGGGTTCTATTAGTTACTTCAGTTTGGCCATCAGTTTGAGGATGATGACTTGTGCTAAAGAGTAACTTAGTTCCCACCATCTTCCATAAGCTCCTCCAAAAGTGACTAAGGAACTTTGTATCACGATCACTAACAATACTTCTAGGAATACCATGCAAACGAATGATCTCCTTGAAGTACAAATCCGCCACATGCAAAGCATCATCAGTTTTATGCATAGGAACAAAGTGAGCCATTTTCGAAAAACGATCCACCACCACCATAATTGCGTCTTTTCCCCTTTGAGTTCTTGGTAATCCAACAATGAAATCCATGCTCACACTATCCCAAGGCGCATCAGGTACGGGTAATGGAGTATAAAGGCCTTTATGGAAAGTACTCTTAGACCTTTGACAAGTAGCACACTTACTAACCACCATATGAACATCCTTCATCATGTTGGGCCAATAAAAACTTTCATTCAAAGTGTCTAATGTCTTTTGAACACCAAAATGACCAGCCACCCCACCACTATGGACTTCTCTCACAAGCAACTCCCTCACGCCACTCTTAGGGATGCATAGCTTGTTCCCCTAGAACAAAAAACCTTCTTGTAACACAAACAAGCCATTGGGACTCTTAAAGGACTCACGAAAATCATCATCATCAACATATAAATCCTTTAAGTGTTCAAATCCCAACACTCTTGCATCAACCATGGCCAAAAGATAGGAACGCCTAGAAAGGGCATCCGCAACAATGTTACTCTTACCTTCCTTGTACTTGGATGAAAATGTGAAGGCTTGTAGGAATTCAACCCACTTGGCATGTCTATGGTTGAGCTTTTGCTGTCCATGGATGTATTTGAGTGCTTCATGATTCGAATGAAGAATGAAAGGCTTGGGCCTCAAGTAATGAGACCAATGATCCAAAGCTCTCACAATTGCATAGAATTCACGATCATAGTTGGAGTAATTGAGTTTGGCGCCACTTAACTTCTCACTAAAGTAGGCAATGGGCCTCCTTTCTTGAAGCAAAACAGCCCCAACACCAAGTCCACCAAAGATCACATTCAACCTCGAACAACTTGTTGAAATCCGGCAAGGCAAGGATAGGAGCGTTGCAAAGTAGCTCCTTGACTTCATCAAATGCCTTTTGAGCATGAGAGTTCCATGAAAACTCCCCTTTCTTCATCAAATCCGTGATTGGTGCCATGATGGTTGAGAAATTTCGGATGAATCTTCTATAAAAGGAAGCTAGACCATGAAAGCTTCGGCATTCATGAGCACTTGTAGGCGCCAACCATGATGACATGGCCTTGACTTTTTCCGGATCCACATGAACTCCATCCCTAGACACAATGTAACCAAGAAAAGCAATACTAGGAACAAGAAAATCACACTTTTCCATTTTTCCATACAACTTTTGCTCTCTTAATTTTTCAAATAAAACTCTCAAGTGAAGTAAATGAGACTCAACACTAGTACTATATACAAGAATATCATCTAGATAGACAACAATAAACTTGTTAAGAAAGGGACGTAGTACCTCGTTCATAAGCCTCATAAAAGAACTAGGAGCATTGCAAAGACCAAAGGGCATCACCATCCACTCATATAGACCTTGTTTGGTCTTGAAAGCGGTTTTCCATTCATCTCCTTCACGAATTCTCATTTGATGATAGCCACTCCTCAAGTCAATCTTCGAAAAAATCGAAGCTCCATGTAGCTCATCAAGCATGTCCTCCAATCTAGGCATAGGAAAACGATACTTGATTGTAATGTTGTTGACGGCTCTACTATCAATGCACATCCTCCAAGTACCATCTTTCTTTGGAACAAGCAAAGCGGGAACGGCACATGGACTCATGCTTTCTCTTACATAGCCTCGGTCAATCAACTCTTCAATTTGTTTTTGTAGCTCCTTAGAAGCTACGGGATCACATCTATATGCCGGCTTATTTGGCAAAGGTGCGCCTGGCACAAGATCAATAGCATGCTCAATGCCTCTCAATGGTGGCAAACCTTGAGGCAATTCTGTTGTAGGTATTGATGGTGTCGAGCCTTCTTCACCATTGATGGTTGTCAAGGATACAAAGCTAATCCATTTGGTTGGTGATTGTATCTTCCTTCTTAAACTTGATGAATTAAATACTTCTTTCATGGAGGTCTTTAATTTGATTCATTAAGTTATATCATTTCTTGCTTTCTTTGTTTTTCATTCGAATAAACTAGGAGTCCTTAAGTCCATAGGAGTGTTCTTTCTTTCTTTCCTTAAAATTGCGTCCATGTATTAGTTTGTTTTGAGTTGTAACTCTTAAATTAGAGTCCTTCGTTTAATGGAGTCTTATGCTCGTCTTTCTTAGTTTAAGTTGTATTAATACATGGTTAATGAAGCTAAATCAAACGTGCAAAGAAGATGGAGAAGGCAGCGTGCATGTGGCGTGAGAATAGGGAGTTGTTTCACCCTCATTCACACGTTCAAATCTGAACCAACCTCCCTACATTCTAGGCGTGCATAAGAAGGAGTTCAAGTAGTGCTAGGAGTGCTAGGAGTGCAGCAAGACACGTCCCTACAAGCATCAAAGAGGCGCCACCAAAATAGGGAGATTGTTAGTTGTTGTTAGCCGTTGTAACTACCCACTTGTGGGTTAGTGGCTGCTCAAAATTAGCATGTAATGGCACGTTAATTAGCATTAGTTGATCATGTAGTTAGTGGTTGATTATTTCTTTAATTATTTTGTCTTAGAAAATCAGAAAATCAAGTTGTAACAAGTCCTATATAAACCGGACTTCATGAATGAAATAGAGATGACTTTTATGACTTAAAAACGTGAGTTTTAAACCTTTTGCTTAATACTTTGCATTCTTGGATTAGAATCAAGTGTTTAGTGCCTATGCTTAATTAACTTTGGCAAGTTAATTTGTGTTCTTAGGAGCTTTTAGATTACTTGGTGGTGTGTCTTATCCAAGTAGTTCGACAGTTTTGCCATTCAACCGAAGCTTGTGGATTCAAGTTCTAGGTTGTCTCTTCTATTTCTTCTTGTATGATTCGAGTGCTACTCTAATTATACAACATCTTGGTATCAGAGCTAAGCTTAAATCCTATCCATATCAATCACCATTCAACCCCAAACACATTCCCAAAATCGTCCCAAACAACCATCCAAAACCGTAACCACAAACAGTCCGTTTCAACTTGTTTTAACCATGGGAGATGAAGCCAATCCCCCTTCCAATTGGCGTGAGACAATGAGGATATTAGAAGAAGAAAGGAGAGAGAGTGATGCTAGAATGGCCTTGTTACAAGACCAAGTAAGGCAGCTCTCAATTCGACTCAATCACCAACGAGAAGGAGGTGAAGACTCGGATGATGCTAGTGATGTAACATTGCGTCCTAGAAGGCCTAACCCTCGACCTTCTAATGACATTAAGGTTGATATACCTGACTATGACGGCAAACTTGATCCTGATGAGTTTGTAGAATGGCTTAGGACCATTGAGAGAGTGTTTGATTACAAGCAAATTCCGGAGGACAAGAGAGTGAAGCTTGTAGCATTGAAATTGAGGAAGTATGCCTCAACTTGGTGGGCAAGTGTGTGTGCCAAGAGGGAACGAATGAGAAAGGAGAAAGTAAGGAGTTGGGAGAAGATGAAGAAGCTTCTCAAACAGAAATTCTTGCCAACTTACTATGTGCAAGAGAATTTCTCAAAGTTTCATCACCTTAACCAAGGAAGCAAAACGGTTGAAGAGTATGCAAGGGAGTTCGAGGCCTACATCATGAAATGTGATGTAATGGAGGATGAGCCTCAAACCTTGGTGCGTTTCCTAGGAGGCTTGGACCCTTCTATAGCAAATGTGGTTGAATTACACTCCTACTCAACCTTAGAGGAGCTAGTTCTATTAGCTCACAAAGTGGAACGCCAAAACAAAAACAAATCCAAAGGTAAATGGGATTCTTCTCGAACCTTTACCAAACCCACTCCATACTCTAAGCCAAACACAACCCCATCTAAGCCAAACACATCTTACTCTTCTAAACCACCCCAAAAGATTGAAACTAAACCAAATGTACCAAGCACCCCACGAAGGTGTTATAGATGCCAAGGACTAGGGCACATTGCCTCTGAATGTCCTAACAAGAAGGTCATATCTCTTGCGGAGTATGAAGCCATAGATGATGGTTATGAAGAAGAGGAGGAGGAGAATTTCGAAGAAGAAGAAGAGGGGCGATACATTGGACCCGATGATGGTGAATGGCTAGTGGTGAGAAGAACTCTTAGTGGCCTAGCTACTAATGAAGATCAAATGCAACGAGAGGCCATCTTTCATACGAGATGCACCATAGGAGGTAAGGTATTTTCATTAATAATAGATGGTGGTAGTTGCACTAATGTGGCTTCTCAAACATTGGTTACTAAATTAAACTTGATTACTACTCCCCATCCTAATCCATATGTGATACAATGGTTGAACCAAGGAAAAGGGATACACGTTTCTTCACGTGTATTGTTAGCTTTCACCATTGGAAAGGAGTATAGTGAAGAATTGTGGTGTGATGTCATTCCCATGGACGCATGCCATGTCCTTTGGGAAGACCGTGGATGTTTGATAGGAAGGTGATTCATGATGGCTATAAGAACACCTATGCTTTTGTGAAAAATCAAAAGAAGATAGTGTTAACTCCTTTGTATCCTCGGCAAAGGGAGCAAACCAACAACCACACAAAAAAACCGGTGTCTCTAACCACACTCATCAAATCATCTTACCATGAATATGAGTCATTTCAAGAACTCATCTTGAGTGGTTTAGATCAAGTCCCTCATCCAACACCCGAACCACAACACCCCTTGTTAACCCCTTTGCTCAAACAATTCAAACACGTTTTTCCACAAGAAATACCCCCTGGCCTACCCCCAAAAAGAGACATCCAACACAAAATAGACCTTATTCCCGGAGTTAGCCTACCTAACAAACCTGCTTATAGGACAAATCCTAAAGAAACTGAAGAAATAAGGAGGCAAGTGGAGGAATTGAAGGTGAAAGGCTTGATTAGGGAGTCTCTTAGCCCTTGTGCTGTCCCTACATTACTCGTGCCTAAGAAGAATGGAGAGTGGCGAATGTGTGTTGATAGTAGGGCCATCAACAAAATCACTATAAAGTATCGATTTCCTATTCCAAGGTTGAATGATCTTTTAGATGATTTACATGGTTCGAAGGTGTTCTCAAAGATAGACCTAAGGAGTGGTTATCATCAAATTCGAATCCATGAAGGGGATGAGTGGAAGACAGCCTTTAAAACAAAGGAAGGCTTGTATGAATGGCTAGTCATGCCATTTGGATTGTCAAATGCACCAAGTACATTTATGAGATTGATGAACCAAACCTTGAAACCTTTTCTTGGTCGGTTTGTAGTAGTGTACTTTGATGACATATTGGTGTATAGCAAGAATGAATTGGAGCATGTTGATCATTTACACCAAGTATGTGAAGTTTTGGAAAAGGAACAACTCTATGGAAACCTTGAGAAGTGTCATTTCTTTTCAAATCAGGTTGCCTTTCTTGGCTTCCTAGTTTCACACGAAGGCATTGAAGTAGATGAGAAGAAGGTACAAGCCATTCGTGAATGGCCTACTCCATGTTCAATCCAACAAGTAAGAAGTTTCCATGGCCTAGCTTCTTTTTATCGAAGGTTTGTTCGAGATTTTAGTACTTTAATGGCTCCTATCACTGAAATTACTAAACTCAAACAATTTGAATGGAGTCCTCAAGCACACAAGGCCTTTGAAGAGGTGAAGCTTCGACTCACAACCGCCCCTATTTTGGCTTTACCTAGCTTTGAAGACATCTTCGAAGTGGAGTGTGATGCTTCTGGAGTTGGTATTGGTGCGGTCCTTTCGCAAAGTGGACGCCCCATAGCCTACTTTAGTGAAAAATTGAATGAAGCTAAAAGGAGGTATTCTACCTATGACAAAGAGTTCTATGCTCTTGTGAGGTCCCTTGATCATTGGCGGCACTATTTGATTGCAAAGGAGTTCATATTGCATTCGGATCATGAGGCCCTCAAATACTTGCAAAGCCAACAAAAACTTCAGCCCACGCCATGCCAAGTGGGTAGAGTTTTTGCAAGCTTATCTTTTTGTGATCAAGCACAAATCCGGAAAGATGAACAAGGGTGCTGATGCCTTGTCAAGAAGGTACTTATTGCTTACTTCTCTTAGAAACCGAGTCATTGGTTTGGAAGTATTGAAGGAAGGATATGTTGATGATCCGGATTTTGGAGAAATATTCGAAAAATGTCAAGTTCATGCTCATGGAGATTATCATGTTTATGATGGATTCCTATTCAAGAACAAGAGACTATGCGTGCCTAAACATAGTGTGAGGGAATCACTTATTCGAGAATTTCATGAAGGTGGCCTTGCCGGACACTTTGGCATTGAGAAGACCTATACATTGGTGAGTGATTATTTCTTTTGGCCTAGGTTGATGAAGGATGTCGAGTACATTGTCAAAAGGTGTGTGGCTTGCCAACACGCCAAAGGTCATTCTCTTCCTCAAGGTCAACACTTACCTCTCCCTACACCTCGAAGCACCATGGGAGGACATTAGCCTTGATTTTATCACGGGGCTTCCTCGAACACGACACAACAAGGATCTTTGTGATGGTGGTGGTTGATAGGTTCTCAAAGATGGCTCATTTCATCCCTAGCCATACTACTCATGATGCGGTTCAAACGGCACTATTGTACTTCAAAGAGGTGGTTCGCCTACATGGAGTTCCAAGAAGCATGGTGAGTGATCGGGATACTAAGTTTCTAAGTCATTTTTGGCTTACATTGTGGAAGAAGATGGGAACAAAGTTGAAGTTTAGCACATCATCTCATCCACAAACCGACGGCCAAACTGAGGTAACTAATCGTACCTTGGGAACTTTGTTAAGGGCTCTAGCTACTAAGAGTCCAAGGCAATGGGAAGACATGTTACCCCATGCTGAATTTGCATATAATAGGGTGCCTCATAAGATTACTTGGTTTGAGTCCCTTCGAAATTGTCTATGGGATCAATCCTTGTACTCCCCTTGATTTGGCTCCCCTTCCATTCGAGACAAATTTAGCAAGGAGGCCGATGAACGTGCTAAAGAAATCAAGAAGATCCATGAACTTGTGAGGGCAAGAATCATCCGTGCCAATGAGAAGATTAAGGCACGAATTGACAAAAGAATGCATGATGTTCAATTTACTCCCGGAGATTGGGTATGGATTCATCTAAGGAAGGAACGTTTTCCTTCCAAGAGGCGTTCAAAGTTAAGCCCTAGAACCGATGGTCCCTTTAAAGTTCTTGAGAAGATCAATCCTAATGTCTACAAGATCGAATTACCGTGTGATTATGGTGTTTCTTCTTCTTTCAATGTGTCGGATCTTAGTCCTTTCTATGAAGATGAAGGTGATCTTCCAAGTTTGAGGTCAAACTTTTCCCAACAAGGGGAGGATGTTGTAGGTATTGATGGTGTCGAGCCTTCTTCACCATTGATGGTTGTCAAGGATACAAAGCTAATCCATTTGGTTGGTGATTGTATCTTCCTTCTTAAACTTGATGAATTAAATACTTCTTTCATGGAGGTCTTTAATTTGATTCATTAAGTTATATCATTTCTTGCTTTCTTTGTTTTTCATTCGAATAAACTAGGAGTCCTTAAGTCCATAGGAGTGTTCTTTCTTTCTTTCCTTAAAATTGCGTCCATGTATTAGTTTGTTTTGAGTTGTAACTCTTAAATTAGAGTCCTTCGTTTAATGGAGTCTTATGCTCGTCTTTCTTAGTTTAAGTTGTATTAATACATGGTTAATGAAGCTAAATCGAAACGTGCAAAGAAGATGGAGAAGGAGCAAGGGCGTGAAGTGGCGTGAGAATAGGGAGTTGTTTCACCCTCATTCACACGTTCAAATCTGAACCAACCTCCCTACATTCTTAGGCGTGCATAAGAAGGAGTTCAAGTAGTGCTAGGAGTGGTAGGAGTGCAGCAAGACACGTCCCTACAAGCATCAAAGAGGCGCCACCAAAATAGGGAGATTGTTAGTTGTTGTTAGCCGTTGTAACTACCCACTTGTGGGTTAGTTGGTTAGCTCAAAATTAGCATGTTACCATGGCACGTTAATTAGCATTAGTTGATCATGTAGTTAGTGGTTGATTATTTCTTTAATTATTTTGTCTTAGAAAATCAGAAAATCAAGTTGTAACAAGTCCTATATAAACCGGACTTCATGAATGAAATAGAGATGACTTTTATGATTTAAAACGTGAGTTTTAAACCTTTTGCTTAATACTTTGCATTCTTGGATTAGAATCAAGTGTTTAGTGCCTATGCTTAATTAACTTTGGCAAGTTAATTTGTGTTCTTAGGAGCTTTTAGATTACTTGGTGGTGTGTCTTATCCAAGTAGTTCGACAGTTTTGCCATTCAACCGAAGCTTGTGGATTCAAGTTCTAGGTTGTCTCTTCTATTTCTTCTTGTATGATTCGAGTGCTACTCTAATTATACAACATCTTGGTATCAGAGCTAAGCTTAAATCCTATCCATATCAATCACCATTCAACCCCAAACACATTCCCAAAATCGTCCCAAACAACCATCCAAAACCGTAACCACAAACAATCGTTTCAACTTGTTTTAACCATGGGAGATGAAGCCAATCCCCCTTCCAATTGGCGTGAGACAATGAGGATATTAGAAGAAGAAAGGAGAGAGAGTGATGCTAGAATGGCCTTGTTACAAGACCAAGTAAGGCGGCTCTCAATTCGACTCAATCACCAACGAGAAGGAGGTGAAGACTCGGATGATGCTAGTGATGTAACATTGCGTCCTAGAAGGCCTAACCCTCGACCTTCTAATGACATTAAGGTTGATATACCGACTATGACGGCAAACTTGATCCTGATGAGTTTGTAGAATGGCTTAGGACCATTGAGAGAGTGTTTGATTACAAGCAAATTCCGGAGGACAAGAGAGTGAAGCTTGTAGCATTGAAATTGAGGAAGTATGCCTCAACTTGGTGGGCAAGTGTGTGTGCCAAGAGGGAACGAATGAGAAAGGAGAAAGTAAGGAGTTGGGAGAAGATGAAGAAGCTTCTCAAACAGAAATTCTTGCCAACTTACTATGTGCAAGAGAATTTCTCAAAGTTTCATCACCTTAACCAAGGAAGCAAAACGGTTGAAGAGTATGCAAGGGAGTTCGAGGCCTACATCATGAAATGTGATGTAATGGAGGATGAGCCTCAAACCTTGGTGCGTTTCCTAGGAGGCTTGGACCCTTCTATAGCAAATGTGGTTGAATTACACTCCTACTCAACCTTAGAGGAGCTAGTTCTATTAGCTCACAAAGTGGAACGCCAAAACAAAAACAAATCCAAAGGTAAATGGGATTCTTCTCGAACCTTTACCAAACCCACTCCATACTCTAAGCCAAACACAACCCCATCTAAGCCAAACACATCTTACTCTTCTAAACCACCCCAAAAGATTGAAACTAAACCAAATGTACCAAGCACCCCTCGAAGGTGTTATAGATGCCAAGGACTAGGGCACATTGCCTCTCGAATGTCCTAACAAGAAGGTCATATCTCTTGCGGAGTATGAAGCCATAGATGATGGTTATGAAGTAGAGGAGGAGGAGAATTTCGAAGAAGAAGAAGAGGGGCGATACATTGGACCTGATGATGGTGAATGTCTAGTGGTGAGAAGAACTCTTAGTGGCCTAGCTACTAATGAAGATCAAATGCAACGAGAGGCCATCTTTCATACGAGATGCACCATAGGAGGTAAGGTATTTTCATTAATAATAGATGGTGGTAGTTGCACTAATGTGGCTTCTCAAACATTGGTTACTAAATTAAACTTGATTACTACTCCCCATCCTAATCCATATGTGATACAATGGTTGAACCAAGGAAAAGGGATACACGTTTCTTCACGTGTATTGTTAGCTTTCACCATTGGAAAGGAGTATAGTGAAGAATTGTGGTGTGATGTCATTCCCATGGACGCATGCCATGTCCTATTGGGAAGACCGTGGATGTTTGATAGGAAGGTGATTCATGATGGCTATAAGAACACCTATGCTTTTGTGAAAAATCAAAAGAAGATAGTGTTAACTCCTTTGTATCCTCGGCAAAGGGAGCAAACCAACAACCACACAAAAAAACCGGTGTCTCTAACCACACTCATCAAATCATCTTACCATGAATATGAGTCATTTCAAGAACTCATCTTGAGTGGTTTAGATCAAGTCCCTCATCCAACACCCGAACCACAACACCCCTTGTTAACCCCTTTGCTCAAACAATTCAAACACGTTTTTCCACAAGAAATACCCCCGGCCTACCCCCAAAAAGAGACATCCAACACAAAATAGACCTTATTCCCGGGAGTTAGCCTACCTAACAAACCCGCTTATAGGACAAATCCTAAAGAAACGAAGAAATAAGGAGGCAAGTGGAGGAATTGAAGGTGAAAGGCTTGATTAGGGAGTCTCTTAGCCCTTGTGTTGTCCCTACATTACTCGTGCCTAAGAAGAATGGAGAGTGGCGAATGTGTGTTGATAGTAGGGCCATCAACAAAATCACTATAAAGTATCGATTTCCTATTCCAAGGTTGAATGATCTTTTAGATGATTTACATGGTTCGAAGGTGTTCTCAAAGATAGACCTAAGGAGTGGTTATCATCAAATTCGAATCCATGAAGGGGATGAGTGGAAGACAGCCTTTAAAACAAAGGAAGGCTTGTATGAATGGCTAGTCATGCCATTTGGATTGTCAAATGCACCAAGTACATTTATGAGATTGATGAACCAAACCTTGAAACCTTTTCTTGGTCGGTTTGTAGTAGTGTACTTTGATGACATATTGGTGTATAGCAAGAATGAATTGGAGCATGTTGATCATTTACACCAAGTATGTGAAGTTTTGGAAAAGGAACAACTCTATGGAAACCTTGAGAAGTGTCATTTCTTTTCAAATCGGGTTGCCTTTCTTGGCTTCCTAGTTTCACACGAAGGCATTGAAGTAGATGAGAAGAAGGTACAAGCCATTCGTGAATGGCCTACTCCATGTTCAATCCAACAAGTAAGAAGTTTCCATGGCCTAGCTTCTTTTTATCGAAGGTTTGTTCGAGATTTTAGTACTTTAATGGCTCCTATCACTGAAATTACTAAACTCAAACAATTTGAATGGAGTCCTCAAGCACACAAGGCCTTTGAAGAGGTGAAGCTTCGACTCACAACCGCCCTATTTTGGCTTTACCTAGCTTTGAAGACATCTTCGAAGTGGAGTGTGATGCTTCTGGAGTTGGTATTGGTGCGGTCCTTTCGCAAAGTGGACGCCCCATAGCCTACTTTAGTGAAAAATTGAATGAAGCTAAAAGGAGGTATTCTACCTATGACAAAGAGTTCTATGCTCTTGTGAGGTCCCTTGATCATTGGCGGCACTATTTGATTGCAAAGGAGTTCATATTGCATTCGGATCATGAGGCCCTCAAATACTTGCAAAGCCAACAAAAACTTCAGCCACGCCATGCCAAGTGGGTAGAGTTTTTGCAAGCTTATCATTTTGTGATCAAGCACAAATCCGGAAAGATGAACAAGGGTGCTGATGCCTTGTCAAGAAGGTACTTATTGCTTACTTCTCTTAGAAACCGAGTCATTGGTTTGGAAGTATTGAAGGAAGGATATGTTGATGATCCGGATTTTGGAGAAATATTCGAAAAATGTCAAGTTCATGCTCATGGAGATTATCATGTTTATGATGGATTCCTATTCAAGAACAAGAGACTATGCGTGCCTAAACATAGTGTGAGGGAATCACTTATTCGAGAATTTCATGAAGGTGGCCTTGCCGGACACTTTGGCATTGAGAAGACCTATACATTGGTGAGTGATTATTTCTTTTGGCCTAGGTTGATGAAGGATGTCGAGTACATTGTCAAAAGGTGTGTGGCTTGCCAACACGCCAAAGGTCATTCTCTTCCTCAAGGTCAACACTTACCTCTCCCTACACCTCGAAGCACCATGGGAGGACATTAGCCTTGATTTTATCACGGGGCTTCCTCGAACACGACACAACAAGGATCTTTGTGATGGTGGTGGTTGATAGGTTCTCAAAGATGGCTCATTTCATCCCTAGCCATACTACTCATGATGCGGTTCAAACGGCACTATTGTACTTCAAAGAGGTGGTTCGCCTACATGGAGTTCCAAGAAGCATGGTGAGTGATCGGGATACTAAGTTTCTAAGTCATTTTTGGCTTACATTGTGGAAGAAGATGGGAACAAAGTTGAAGTTTAGCACATCATCTCATCCACAAACCGACGGCCAAACTGAGGTAACTAATCGTACCTTGGGAACTTTGTTAAGGGCTCTAGCTACTAAGAGTCCAAGGCAATGGGAAGACATGTTACCCCATGCTGAATTTGCATATAATAGGGTGCCTCATAAGATTACTGGTTTGAGTCCCTTCGAAATTGTCTATGGGATCAATCCTTGTACTCCCCTTGATTTGGCTCCCCTTCCAATTCGAGACAAATTTAGCAAGGAGGCGATGAACGTGCTAAAGAAATCAAGAAGATCCATGAACTTGTGAGGGCAAGAATCATCCGTGCCAATGAGAAGATTAAGGCACGAATTGACAAAAGAAAGCATGATGTTCAATTTACTCCTGGAGATTGGGTATGGATTCATCTAAGGAAGGAACGTTTTCCTTCCAAGAGGCGTTCCAAGTTAAGCCCTAGAACCGATGGTCCCTTTAAAGTTCTTGAGAAGATCAATCCTAATGTCTACAAGATCGAATTACCAGGTGATTATGGTGTTTCTTCTTCTTTCAATGTGTCGGATCTTAGTCCTTTCTATGAAGATGAAGGTGATCTTCCAAGTTTGAGGTCAAACTTTTCCCAACAAGGGGAGGATGTTGTAGGTATTGATGGTGTCGAGCCTTCTTCACCATTGATGGTTGTCAAGGATACAAAGCTAATCCATTTGGTTGGTGATTGTATCTTCCTTCTTAAACTTGATGAATTAAATACTTCTTTCATGGAGGTCTTTAATTTGATTCATTAAGTTATATCATTTCTTGCTTTCTTTGTTTTTCATTCGAATAAACTAGGAGTCCTTAAGTCCATAGGAGTGTTCTTTCTTTCTTTCCTTAAAATTGCGTCCATGTATTAGTTTGTTTTGAGTTGTAACTCTTAAATTAGAGTCCTTCGTTTAATGGAGTCTTATGCTCGTCTTTCTTAGTTTAAGTTGTATTAATACATGGTTAATGAAGCTAAATCAAACGTGCAAAGAAGATGGAGAAGGCAGCGTGCAAGTGGCGTGAGAATAGGGAGTTGTTTCACCCTCATTCACACGTTCAAATCTGAACCAACCTCCCTACATTCTCTAGGCGTGCATAAGAAGGAGTTCAAGTAGTGCTAGGAGTGCTAGGAGTGCAGCAAGACACGTCCCTACAAGCATCAAAGAGGCGCCACCAAAATAGGGAGATTGTTAGTTGTTGTTAGCCGTTGTAACTACCCACTTGTGGGTTAGTGGCTGCTCAAAATTAGCATGTAATGGCACGTTAATTAGCATTAGTTGATCATGTAGTTAGTGGTTGATTATTTCTTTAATTATTTTGTCTTAGAAAATCAGAAAATCAAGTTGTAACAAGTCCTATATAAACCGGACTTCATGAATGAAATAGAGATGACTTTTATGACTTAAAAACGTGAGTTTTAAACCTTTTGCTTAATACTTTGCATTCTTGGATTAGAATCAAGTGTTTAGTGCCTATGCTTAATTAACTTTGGCAAGTTAATTTGTGTTCTTAGGAGCTTTTAGATTACTTGGTGGTGTGTCTTATCCAAGTAGTTCGACAGTTTTGCCATTCAACCGAAGCTTGTGGATTCAAGTTCTAGGTTGTCTCTTCTATTTCTTCTTGTATGATTCGAGTGCTACTCTAATTATACAACAAATTCCTCCGGAAACACATCACAAAACTCGTCCAATAGTGCTGCAAGTTTCGGATTTCTAGAAGAAACATCGTTAGTTAAAGCAAGTTTAATACATAAAGCATAACAATGTCCTTCCAACTCTACCTCTTTCTCAAACTCTTTGGCCGAAAGAAACAAGTTTTGTTTCCTTTCAACCACCTTCTTGGGTGCCATGGAACTAGGAGACAAAGGAACCAACCGAATCCTTTTAGAACCCATCAAAACCGAATACACGTTGGTTTCCCCCTCATGAATAACCTTTCGATCATATTGCCAAGGTCGACCAAGAAGAAGATGACAAGCACTCATAGGTAGAACATCACCCCACAATTCATCCTTGTAACCCCCAATAGAAAACGAAACAAGTGCTTGCTTTTTCACCAACAAACCAGTTTTATCATCCAACCAACTCAACTTATAAGGATGTGGATGATCTCTAACAATCAAGTTCAACTTAGAAACCACATTAGAAGCAACCACATTAGTGCATGAACCACTATCAATAATCACATTACATGTAAATTCACCAATTCGACATCTAGTGTGAAACAAGTTTTCTCTTTGATCATGGTTAGGAGAATGATCAACATGTAAAGTTCTCCTGATAACTCCAAGCATTCTAGACTCATCTTCGGCATATGCAACCTCATTATCATCACTTTCGTGTTCTTCCTCCTTTTCATACACATAGTCATAAGTTCTCTCCTCCTCTTCTATGGTCAAGTATTGTCTCAAAGTTAGGGGTTTTCTAGATGGACAGCTACTAGCAATATGACCCCTTCCTTGACACTTAAAACACTTTCGGGTTTCTTCCCACTTTTCCTTAGAAATCACCAACTTAGGTCGTTCTCCCTTTTGTTCCCCTTTAGAAGGATTATCTTTCTTTTCAAAGGGTTTAGAAGAATTAGAAGAAGAAGGGACGAAAGAAGAAGAAGAATTGGGTTTATTATGGCCGAATTTTCCCCCATATGATTTCTTTTCATCCAATTCATGCCTTTCAAATTTTAAAGCCAATCGACACACATCATCAAAAGTGCTATAATTCGACACATCAACCTTTCTAGCAATAGATTTATTAAGTCCATTAACAAACCTAGCAATTTTCTCTTGTTCGACTTCATCAACATCACAAATCAAACATAACTTGTCAAATTCAACCATATAATCATGCACGCTTGACACATCTTGAGTCAAAGAATTCTTTCTCATATATTGCCTTTGAATAAAATCACTTGGAACAAACTTTTCATGCAATTTCCTCTTAAGATTAGTCCAACTTTTAAGCTTAGGTTTCCCAAGTCTCGCCCTTTTGCCTTTAGACTCTCTAACCAAATTCCAAGATACTTAGTTAGTCTAATGGTGGCAATTTTAAAACGTTTCTCATCATCAAATCCCTTATAATCACAAATTTTCTCAAGTTGACGAATCCATTCAAGTAAATCCTCGGGAATGGAATCACCAGTAAAATCATCTAGTTTAATCCCCCTATCATTATCATAAGTCGGTTTAACAATTTTAACCTCTTCAACATCAGATTCATAGTCAATGTGATTAGGGTCGTTTTTTATTGTTCACTTTTCCCGCAAGAATGTTATGAGCTACTTGTTAATCTTGCCGTTTTCTCCTTTTCCTCTAATTGAGTGTTATGAATTTTCTCAATAAGAGCTTTTATTTCAAGCAAATTCGAGACATTATAACTCAAATAGCAAGCCACAACCACACAAAACCCCAACAAAGGATCGAACAAAGTAGAAGCACTTACCAATGAAAGGAGAATCCCTTCTATCCTCACCCTCCTGGAAAAATCTGATACCAACTGATATGATTACACGTCCAAAATGAATGAGCAATCAAGAATCCCGAGCAAAGGTTCGAACTTGATGAAGTAAAGAAGTCCGAAAATTATGTTCTAGGTCACCGGATATGATATTTTCGGACCTTTATTTGCTTAATTAAAATAACTAAGACTCTAGAAATGGTGTCACCTTCAAGCTTCATCAATGGAATCATCGTCCCATTTAAGAAATGACACAAATGAGGAGTTTGAATTTAACTTGAACCCGAACACTTCAAGGACTAAACAAATCGGATCATTTGGAGCTTGACCTTGACCTTGACTTGTATCATTGAATCAAATGAAATCAAACAAAGCTAATTGAATCAAATGAAATCAAACACAGCTAATTGAATCAAATGAAGTCAAACAAAGTTAATAGAATCAAACAAAGCTAATAGAATCAACAAAGCTAATTGAATCAAATGAAACTCAAATGCAATCAACAAAGCTAATTGAATCAAATGAAACTCAAAATGCATTCAACAAAGCTAATTGAATCAAATGAAACTCAAATGCATTCAACAAAACTAATTGAATCAAATGAAAGTCAAATGAAGTCAAACAAAGCTAATTGAATCAAATGAAACTCAAATGCATTCAACAAAGCTAATTGAATCAAATGAAAGTCAAATGAAGTCAAACAAACCTAATTGAATCAAATGAAACTCAAATGCAATCAACAAAGCTAATTGAATCAAATGAAACTCAAATGCATTCAACGAAACTAATAGAATCAAATGAAACTCAAATGCATTCAACAAAGCTAATTGAATCAAATGAAACTCAAATGCATTCAACAAAGCTAATAGAATCAAAGAAAAGTCAAATGCATTCAACAAAGCTAATTGAATCAAATGAAACTCAAATGCCTTCAACAAAGTTAATTGAATCAAATGAAATCAAACAAAGCTAATTGAATAAAATGAAGTCAAACAAAGCTAATTAAATCAAATGAAAGGCAAATGAAGTCAAACAAAGCTAATAGAATCAAATGAAACTCAAATGCATTCAACAAAGCTAATTGAATCAAATGAAAGTCAAATGAAGTCAAACAAAGCTAATTGAATCAAATGAAACTCAAAATGCGTTCAACAAAGCTAATTGAAAAAAATGAAACTCAAATGCATTCAACAAAGCTAATTGAATCAAATGAAACTCAAAATGCATTCAAAAAAGCTAATTGAATCAAATGAAACTCAAATACATTCAACAAAACTAATTGAATCAAATGAAAGTCAAATGAAGTCAAACAAAGCTAATTGAATCAAATAAAACTGAAATGCATTCAACAAAGCTAATTGAATCAAATGAAAGTCAAATGAAGTCAAACAAACCTAATTGAATCAAATGAAACTCAAATGCAATCAACAAAGCTAATTGAATCAAATGAAACTCAAATGCATTCAACGAAGCTAATTGAATCAAATGAAACTCAAATGCATTCAACAAAGCTAATTGAATCACATGAAACTCAAATGCATTCAACAAAGCTAATAGAATCAAAGAAAAGTCAAATGCATTCAACAAAGCTAATTGAATCAAATGAAACTCAAATGCCTTCAACAAAGCTAATTGAATCAAATGAAATCAAACAAAGCTAATTGAATCAAATGAAGTCAAACAAAGCTAATTAAAATCAAATGAAAGGCAAATGAAGTCAAACAAAGCTAATAGAATAAAATGAAACTCAAATGCATTCAACAAAGCTAATTGAATCAAATGAAAGTCAAATGAAGTCAAACAAAGCTAATTGAATCAAATGAAACTCAAAATGCGTTCAACAAAGCTAATTGAATCAAATGAAACTCAAATGCATTCAACAAAGCTAATTGAATCAAATGAAACTCAAAATGCATTCAACAAAGCTAATTGAATCAAATGAAACTCAATTGCATTCAACAAAACTAATTGAATCAAATGAAAGTCAAATGAAGTCAAACAAAGCTAATTGAATCAAATGAAACTCAAATGCATTCAACAAAGCTAATTGAATCAAATGAAAGTCAAATGAAGTCAAACAAACCTAATTGAATCAAATGAAACTGATACGAAAACGTATATGAAAATGTAACCTAAGCTCGATAAGCTTTACTCACTTATTTATGCTTAAGGATTCTTAATCGGTTTTGAAGTTTATCTTACTTAGAAACTGATTTAGGAGGTTTTTGAGAGTGGATTTAATTAGTTTAAACTCACTAATTATATTAACTCTCTCTTAAATTAAGTTTAACTCACTTAACTCAAGGGTTTCGAAATTAAGATCACTTCTTAATCACAAGAGGAATTTCGGATTTTTCAATCTCCAAAAAAACCGAATAAACACAAAGTTTAAATCAAAACTAAAACTAACTTTCATTTATGATCACCATTACATATATATTACAAGCTAATCAATCTCAAAAAGATCTAAGTACCAAAGTGATTAAACAAAGCAATTAAACAACAAAGATCTCTTAATCCAACAAAGATGTGTGTTTTGTTGACTTTGGGGCAAGGAGGGCCGGTTTTCATCACCAAGTGGGGGGGACTTCTCTTAGCTTGCAAGGGAAGCTTCAAAAGATCTTCAAGAACCCCTTTTCACACGTCCCAAGTGTGATTCGCAACCCCAAGCATGGTTCGTCCAATTTGCACTTACGCTAAACAAAATAATTCCGGGTTTACAAAAACCGAAAATTACAAAAACGTTAATTAAACTAACTAGCTTAATTAACTTCCTTTCCTTCGTTGCTCAACATAATTAAACTAGTACTAATCTTTAAACCGTGAATCTCTCCCTTGTTGTGATTGAGAGTAGCACTTAGTAGAATTTCGGGATTAGCAACTGATTTCGTATCAGAAACTCAAATGCAATCAACAAAGCTAATTGAATCAAATGAAACTCAAATACATTCAACGAAGCTAATAGAATCAAATGAAACTCAAATGCATTCAACAAAGCTAATTGAATCAAATGAAACTCAAATGCATTCAACAAAGCTAATAGAATCAAAGAAAAGTCAAATGCATTCAACAAAGCTAATTGAATCAAATGAAACTCAAATGCCTTCAACAAAGCTAATTGAATCAAATGAAATCAAACAAAGCTAATTGAATCAAATGAAGTCAAACAAAGCTAATTAAAATCAAATGAAAGGCAAATGAAGTCAAACAAAGCTAATAGAATCAAATGAAACTCAAATGCATTCAACAAAGCTAATTGAATCAAATGAAAGTCAAATGAAGTCAAACAAAGCTAATTGAATCAAATGAAACTCTAAATGCGTTCAAC
The DNA here is from genome assembly GCA_947648045.1 of Beta corolliflora. NCBI lineage: Eukaryota > Viridiplantae > Streptophyta > Magnoliopsida > Caryophyllales > Amaranthaceae > Beta > Beta corolliflora. Next base: position 85,034 of record CANSZD010003592.1, read on the forward strand.
AAAGCTAATTGAATAAAATGAAACGCAAATGCATTCAACAAAGCTAATTGAATCAAATGAAACTCAAAATGCATTCAACAAAGCTAATTGAATCAAATGAAACTCAAATGCATTCAACAAAACTAATTGAATCAAATGAAAGTCAAATGAAGTCAAACAAAGCTAATTGAATCAAATTGATGTGTTTGCGGAAGCTTTAAAACAAGAACAATACTTTAAGCGCTTTAATCTCACGTTTTATTAATTAAAGGTTCGAACTTTGTGAATTAATAGAAGAGAAACGAGACAAGTAACCAGGATAGTACTCTATATGTTCCCTCGAGAACTAGAGGATCTCTCACTAGCCGCAACTAGGAGTTGCACACAAACCTCGATTTATGCGTTTGGTTCAAACAAAACCTTTCAATGCTCATGCACTCGAAAATCATAAACTCAAAATCAGCTCTCCTTTATTGATGGCCGAAATAGCCTATTTATAATGAACAAATTATCCTAAACCTAGTAGAACTATTAAAACATAATAACCTAAACCTATTAGAACTAGTAAAGCATAAAAGATAAACAAAAACACTAACAATAACACGCCTATCTAATCACACGGCTATGTGATTAGACTCCTACTAGGACTAGGATATCCTAATCCTACTAGTACTAGGATTTCAAGTTTCCTATTCATACTAGAATTAGGAAACTACGAGGAAACTACGAAGACTCCTAACAAGACTCTATGACAAAGGTAATTAGACTCCTAAGCATAATAGGATCCCTTTATCACTCAAACACCTACTTTAAAAGAGTTATAAAGCAAATAAAACACTTAGTTTCCTAACAGAACTAGGAAACTTCATAAGAATCCTAACAGAACTAGGATCGTCATGATTTTGATGCTCACATCCGCATCATACTCTCCCCCTTAGAATCCAACTTGTCCTCAAGTTGTGTCAAAACATGGCACTAAGTCACTTGGCGCATAGTGGCACAAATTCCATGTCCCAATAACACTTTGTACGTATCATACCCTAACTTCTTCACCACTTTGAATGGACCTTCGTCCATAGGCTCGTCGTTTTTGTGGTTGACGTGGAGTTTTTGTGCAACAAAAGAGAGCCAAACAAAATCACCAACATCCAAACTAGGGACATGGCGTGTATGCAGCAAATTGGCACGCCTTTCCTTCTTGGTGGTAGGGACTTCTAAAATTTCATCTCGACAAGAACTCAAACACGTGTGAGAGGCCATAGCAGCAGCACCTAAGTCCGTAGCATGCTCATCCTCAACAGCAGCCTTAGGTGGTGTTGGAGTACACTTTGGCGGTAAAGGCTTTAACCCAATGCGTTCACCATTCACAAGCACCGAACAAATATTATCTCTCCCATGATGAATCACACTTTGCGATCCCATTGCCATGGACGCCCAAGGAGTAAAGAGCAAGCAGTCATGGGCACCACATCACACCAAATCTGGTCCATGTAACCACCAATCCGAAAAGAGACTAGGGATTGCTTATTCACCCAAACACTACTAGCAACATCGAGCCAGCTTAACTTGTAGGGCCTAGGGTGAGGTTGAGTAGGCAATTTTACCTCGTTGACCATAGCAAGAGCACACACATTAGCACATGATCCACTATCAACAATAACGGAGAAGGTCTTACCATTAACAAGGGCATGTTTGAAAGAGATTCTCGCGTTGTTCTTGCTCGTGTGAAGGTTGTGGCGTAGTAATTAATGTTTTGCACAAAATCGAGATTTTGACGCTCGGGTTCGGGCCATATATGGGTGTTGAATCCCACAACGAAGCCTCGGCCAATGGATCCAAAACAGCGGTGTAGGAATCACGGTCAACCGAAGCGGGAAGAGCTTGGTGGTCCTCGTGTGAAATCAGCAACTTGTTGGGGCATTCCCGTTGAAGATGTCCAAATCCCCGAGCATTTAAAGCACATCTTCTCCTTAAGACCTTGTTGTCCCGGTGTCAAAGATGGCGCCTTTAGCTTAGAACTAGCCCCGGAAGTGCGAAGATGAAGGCCGATCAATCGTGCGTGTCTCAAGTTCAACGAAACCTTGTTGTCCTCGTTGGGGCATGTGTACCCTCCACTAAAACTCCGAAATTTGGAGTCTTGTTGGCGCTCCACTTTCTTAGCCAGCAAGCATACTTCATCAAAAGAGTCATAAGGATGTAGTTCAACCAAGTTGGCAATCTTCCGCTTCAAGCCAAGAAGGAACTTAGCGGATTTTTGTTCATCATCGTCCTTGCAATCACACGCAAGCCAAAGTCTTTCGAACTCCTTGATGTAGCTTTCAACACTTAAACCCTCTTGATGAAAAGAATTCAACTTTAAAAACAATTCCCGCCTATAGGTTTTAGGCACAAAACGTTTTTTTCATCTTTGTACGCAAATCAGTCCAAGTACTAATTTCGTCCTTCCCCTCCCGTCTACGTCGGTTTTGGTATGAATCAAGCCAATCAGAAGCATAATCCGTCAAACGTAATATAGCAAGATCATACCTTTTGCGATCATGCATCCCTTTGTACGTAAATAGGCGATCCATCCTCCTCTCCCAAGTCAAGAAAACATCGGGGCCCTTCAACCCATTGAATTCGGGAGGTCATGCGGTTTCATGTCATCCTCTTTGCGTGGAGGTGTGGGAGATCGGCGAGCCACATCATTATTAACATCGTCAACCTTGTCAGCCAAAACAGCCATTTGTTCGAGTAAGGCTTGGTGGCGCAATTCATGTGCTTCGTGCTTTTTCTCATTGGCAGTTTGCTGCATCGAAAGATTGGTTAGGGCAGCGAGGATCTTGGTGACTTGTTCGTCCGAAGCCATGATGCAGAACGTAGTTAAAAACACCTCGAAAATTTATGAAATTTTTTACCCAGGTATCCCTATGTGTTTAAAACACTCGACCAAAATTTCATCAAAAAATAACAAGCCAATCGAATGCAGTTTTTATTTTATTAGCAGTATGTAATCTGCCCGGAAGAACAGAAATCTGCTTCAAATGTTTACGTTCACTGTGGCTTCGTTACTGATCGGAATGAGCTGAAATTTTGACACAAGATAGCTCTACTTGTTAGCTTTCCAACGCAACAAACAAATCCAAATTCTAACTTCTAACGCACCCTCACGCTCCGTTTTACCGGAGTAGCTCTGATACCACTTGATGTGTTTGCGGAAGCTTTAAAACAAGAACAATACTTTAAGCGCTTTAATCTCACGTTTTATTAATTAAAGGTTCGAACTTTGTGAATTAATAGAAGAGAAACGAGACAAGTAACCAGGATAGTACTCTATATGTTCCCTCGAGAACTAGAGGATCTCTCACTAACCGCAACTAGGAGATGCACACAAACCTCGATTTATGCGTTTGGTTCAAACAAAACCTTTCAATGCTCATGCACTCGAAAATCATAAACTCAAAATCAGCTCTCCTTTATTGATGGCCGAAATAGCCTATTTATAATGAACAAATTATCCGAAACCTAGTAGAACAATTAAAACATAATAACCTAAACCTATTAGAACTAGTAAAGCATAAAAGATAAACAAAAACACTAACAATAACACGCCTATCTAATCACACGGCTATGTGATTAGACTCCTACTAGGACTAGGATATCCTAATCCTACTAGTACTAGGATTTCAAGTTTCCTATTCATACTAGAATTAGGAAACTACGAGGAAACTACGAAGACTCCTAACAAGACTCTATGACAAAGGTAATTAGACTCCTAAGCATAATAGGATCCCTTTATCACTCAAACACCTACTTTAAAAGAGTTATAAAGCAAATAAAACACTTAGTTTCCTAACAGAACTAGGAAACTTCATAAGAATCCTAACAGAACTAGGATCGTCATGATTTTGATGCTCACATCCGCATCACAAATGAAACTCAAATGCATTCAACAAAGCTAATTGAATCAAATGAAAGTCAAATGAAGTCAAACAAACCTAATTGAATCTAATGAAACTCAAATGCAATCAACAAAGCTAATTGAATCAAATGAAACTCAAATGCATTCAACGAAGCTAATAGAATCAAATGAAACTCAAATGCATTCAACAAAGCTAATTGAATCAAATGAAACTCAAATGCATTCAACAAAGCTAATTGAATCAAATTAAAGTATTCAATAAAGCTAATTGAATCAAATGAAACTCAAATGCATTTAACAAAGCTAATTGAATCAAATTAAAGTCAAATGCATTCAACAAAGCTAATTGAATCAAATGAATCTCAAATGCATTCAACAAAGCTAATTGAATCAAATGAAGCCAAACAAAGCTAATTGAATCAAATGAAACTAATAGAATCAAATGAAACTCAAATGCATTTAACAAAGCTAATAGAATCAAATGAAACTCAAATGCATTCAACAAAGCAAATTGAATCAAATGAAACTCAAATGCATTCAACAAAGCTAATAGAATCAAAGAAAAGTCAAATGCATTCAACAAAGCTAATTGAATCAAATGAAACTCAAATGCATTCAACAAAGCTAATTGAATCTAATGAAATCAAACAAAGCTAATTGAATCAAATGAAATCAAACAAAGCTAATTGAATCAAATGAAGTCAAACAAAGCTAATTAAATCAAATGAAAGGCAAATGAAGTCAAACAAAGCTAATAGAATCAAATGAAACTCAAATGCATTCAACAAAGCTAATTGAATCAAATGAAAGGCAAATGAAGTCAAACAAAGCTAATTGAATCAAATGAAACTCAAATGCATTCAACAAAGCTCATTGAATCAAATGAAACTCAAAATGCGTTCAACAATGCTAATTGAATCAAATGAAGTCTAACAAAGCTAATTGAATCAAATGAAACTCAAATGCAATCAACAAATCTAATTGAATCAAATGAAACTCAAATGAATTCAACGAACCTAATAGAATCAAATAAAACTCAAATGCATTCAACAAAGCTAATTGAATCAAATGAAACTCAAATGCATTCAACAAAGCTAATAGAATCAAAGAAAAGTCAAATGCATTTTACAAAGCTAATTGAATCAAATGAAAGTCAAATGAAGTCAAACAAAGCTAATTAAATCAAATGAAAGGCAAATGAAGTCAAATAAAGCTAATTGAATCAAATGAAACTCAAATGCATTCAAGAAAGCTAATAGAATCAAATGAAACTCAAATGCAATCAACAAAGCTAATTGAATCAAATGAAACTCAAATGCATTCAACGAAGCTAATAGAATCAAATGAAACTCAAATGCATTCAACAAACCTAATTGAATCAAATGAAACTCAAATGCATTCAACAAAGCTAATTGAATCAAATGAAACTCAAATGCATTCAACAAAGCTAATAGAATCAAATGAAAGTCAAATGCATTCAACAAAGCTAATTGAATCAAATGAAAGTCAAATGAAGTCAAACAAAGCTAATTAAATCAAATGAAAGGCAAATGAAGTCGAAACAAAGCTAATTGAATCAAATGAAACTCAAATGCATTCAAGAAAGCTAATAGAATCAAATGAAACTCAAATGCAATCAACAAAGCTAATTGAATCAAATGAAACTCAAATGCATTCAACGAAGCTAATAGAATCAAATGAAACTCAAATGTATTCAACAAAGCTAATTGAATCAAATGAAACTCAAATGCATTCAACAAAGCTAATTTAATCAAATGAAGTCTAACAAAGCAAACTGAATCAAATGAAGTCAAACAAACCTAATTGAATCAAATGAATGTCAAATGAAGTCAAACAAAGCTAATAGAATAAAATGAAACTCAAATGCATTCAACAAAGCTAATTGAATCAAATGAAACTCAAATGCATTCAACAAAGCTAATTGAATCAAATGAAAGTCAAATGAAGTCAAACAAAGCTAATTGAATCTAATGAAACTCAAATGCATTCAACAAAGCTAATTGAATCAATTGAAAGTCAAATGAAGTCAAACAAAGCTAATTGAATCAAATGAAACTCAAATGCATTCAACAAAGCTAATTGAATCAAATGAAACTCAAATGCATTCAACGAAGCTAATAGAATCAAATGAAAGTCAAATGAAGTCAAACAAAGCTAATTGAATCAAATGAAACTCAAATGCATTCAACAAAGCTAATTGAATCAAATGAAAGTCAAATGAAGTCAAACAAAGCTAATTGATTCAAATGAAACTCAAATGCATTCAACAAAGCTAATTGAATCAAATGAAACTCAAATGCATTCAACAAAGCTAATTGAATCAAATGAAACTCAAATGCATTCAACAAAACTAATTAAATCAAATGAAAGTCAAATGAAGTCAAACAAAGCTAATTGAATCAAATGAAACTCAAATGCATTCAACAAAGCTAATTGAATCAAATGAAAGTCAAATGAAGTCAAACAAAGCTAATTGAATCAAATGAAACTCAAATGCATTTAACAAAGCTAATTGAATCAAATGAAACTCAAAATGAAGTCAAACAAACCTAATTGAATCAAATGAAACTCAAATGCAATCAACAAAGCTAATTGAATCAAATGAAACTCAAATGCATTAAACAAAGCTAATTGAATCAAATTAAAGTCAAATGCATTCAACAAAGCTAATTGAATCAAATGAAACTTAAATGCATTCAACAAAGCTAATTGAATCAAATGAAACTCAAATGCATTAAACAAAGCTCATTGAATCAAATGAAACTCAAAATGCGTTCAACAAAGCTAATTGAATCAAATGAAACATACTCAAATGCATTAACAAAGCTAATTGAATCAAATGAAACTCGAAATGCATTCAATAAAGCTAATTGAATCAAATGAAACTAAAATGCATTCAACAAAACTAATTGAATCAAATGAAAGTCAAATGAAGTCAAACAAAGCTAATTTAATCAAATGAAACTCAAATGCATTCAACAAAGCTAATTGAATCAAATGAAAGTCAAATGAAGTCGAAACAAACCTAATTGAATCAAATGAAACTCAAATGCATTCAACAAAGCTAATTGAATCAAATTAAACTCAAATTCAACAAAGCTAATTGAATCAAATGAAAGTCAAATGAATTCGAACAAAGCTAATTGAATCAAATGAAACTCAAAATGCATTCAACAAAGCTAATTGAATCAAATGAAACTCAAATGCATTCAACAAAGCTAATTGAATCAAATGAAAGTCAAATGAAGTCGAAACAAGCCTAATTGAATCAAATGAAACTCAAATGCATTCAACAAAGCTAATTGAATCAAATGAAAGTCAAATGAAGTCAAACAAACCTAATTGAATCAAATGAAACTCAAATGCATTCAACAAAGCTAATTGAATCAAATGAAAGTTAAATGAAGTCGAAACAAACCTAATTGAATCAAATTAAACACAAATGCAATCAACAAAGCTAATTGAATCAAATGAAACTCAAATGCATTCAACGAAGCTAATAGAATCAAATGAAACTCAAATGCATTCAACAAAGCTAATTGAATCCAAATGAAACTCAAATGCATTCAACAAAGCTAATAGAATCAAAGGAAACTCAAATGCATTCAACAAAGCTAATTGAATCAAATGAAACTCAAATGCCTTCAACAAAGCTAATTGAATCAAATGAAATCGAAACAAAGCTAATTGAATCAAATGAAGTCAAACAAAGCTAATTAAAATCAAATGGAAGGCCAAATGAAGTCAAACAAAGCTAATTGAATCAAATGAAACTCAAATGCATTCAACAAAGCTAATTGAATCAAATTAATGTCAAATGAAGTCAAACAAAGCTAATTGAATCAAATTAAAGTCAAATGAAGTCAAACATAGCTAATATAATCAAATGAAACTCAAATGCATTCAACAAAGCTAATAGAATCAAATGAAATGCATTTAACAAAGCTAATTGAATCAAATGAAACTCAAAATGCATTCAACAAAGCTAATTGAATCAAATGAAACTCAAATGCATTCAACAAAACTAATTGAATCAAATGAAAGTCAAATGAAGTCAAACAAAGCTAATTGAATCAAATGAAACTCAAATGCATTCAACAAAGCTAATTGAATCAAATGAAACTCAAAATGCATTCAACAAAGCTAATTGAATCAAATGAAACTCAAATGCATTCAACAAAGCTAATTGAATCAAATGAAAGTCAAATGAAGTCAAACAAAGCTAATTGAATCAAATGAAACTCAAATGCATTCAACAACAATGCTAATTGAATCAAATGAAAGTCAAATGAAGTCAAACAAACCTAATTGAATCAAATGAAACTCAAATGCAATCAACAAAGCTAATTGAATCAAATGAAACTCAAATGCATTCAACGAAGCTAATTGAATCAAATGAAACTCAAATGCATTCAACAAAGCTAATTGAATCAAATGAAAGTCAAATGAAGTCAAACAAACCTAATTGAATCAAATGAAACTCAAATGCATTCAACAAAGCTAATTGAATCAAATGAAAGTCAAATGAAGTCGAAACAAACCTAATTGAATCAAATGAAACTCAAATGCAATCAACAAAGCTAATTGAATCAAATGAAACTCAAATGCATTCAACGAAGCTAATAGAATCAAATGAAACTCAAATGCATTCAACAAAGCTAATTGAATCAAATGAAACTCAAATGCATTCAACAAAGCTAATAGAATCAAAGAAAAGTCAAATGCATTCAACAAAGCTAATTGAATCAAATGAAACTCAAATGCCTTCAACAAAGCTAATTGAATCAAATGAAATCAAACAAAGCTAATTGAATCAAATGAAGTCAAACAAAGCTAATTAAATCAAATGGAAGGCAAATGAAGTCAAACAAAGCTAATAGAATCAAATGAAACTCAAATGCATTCAACAAAGCTAATTGAATCAAATTAAAGTCAAATGAAGTCAAACAAAGCTAATTGAATCAAATGAAAGTCAAATGAAGTCAAACATAGCTAATATAATCAAATGAAACTCAAATGCATTCAACAAAGCTAATTGAATCAAATGAAATGCATTTAACAAAGCTAATTGAATCAAATGAAACTCAAAATGCATTCAACAAAGCTAATTGAATCAAATGAAACTCAAATGCATTCAAAAAACTAATTGAATCAAATGAAAGTCAAATGAAGTCAAACAAAGCTAATTGAATCAAATGAAACTCAAATGCATTCAACAAAGCTAATTGAATCAAATGAAACTCAAAATGCATTCAACAAAGCTAATTGAATCAAATGAAACTCAAATGCATTCAACAAAGCTAATTGAATCAAATGAAAGTCAAATGAAGTCAAACAAAGCTAATTGAATCAAATGAAACTCAAATGCATTCAACAAAGCTAATTGAATCAAATGAAAGTCAAATGAAGTCAAACAAAGCTAATTGAATCAAATGAAACTCAAATGCATTCAACAAAGCTAATTGAATCAAATGAAACTCAAATGCATTCAACAAAGCTAATTGAATCAAATGAAACTCAAATGCATTCAACAAAGCTAATTGAATCAAATGAAACTCAAATGCATTCAACAAAGCTAATTGAATCAAATGAAACTCAAATGCATTCAACAAAGCTAAATTAATCAAATGAAACTCAAATGCATCCAACAAAGCTAATTGAATCAAATGAAATCAAACAAAGCTAATTGAATCAAATTATGAATCAAATGAAGTCAAACAAAGCTAATTAAATCAAATGAAAGTCAAATGCAGTCGAACAAAGCTAATTAGAATCAAATGAAACTCAAATGCATTCAACAAAGCTAATTGAATCAAATGAAAGTCAAATGAAGTCGAACAAAGCTAATTGAATCAAATGAAACTCAAATGCATTCAACAAAGCTCATTGAATCAAATGAAACTCAAAATGCATTTAACAAAGCTAATTGAATCAAATGAAACTCGAAATGCATTAAACAAAGCTAATTGAATCAAATGAAACTCAAAATGCATTCAACAAAGCTAATTGAATCAAATGAAACTAAAATGCATTCAACAAAACTAATTGAATCAAATGAAAGTCAAATGAAGTCAAACAAAGCTAATTTAATCAAATGAAACTCAAATGCATTCAACAAAGCTAATTGAATCAAATGAAACTAAAATGCATTCAACAAAGCTAATTGAATCAAATGAAAGTCAAATGAATTCAAACAAAGCTAATTGAATCAAATGAAAGTCAAATGCATTCAACAAAGCTAATTGAATCAAATGAAAGTCAAATGAAGTCAAACCAAGCTAATTGAATCAAATGAAAATCAAATGCATTCGAACAAAGCTAATTGAATCAAATGAAACTCAAATGAATTCAACAAAGCTAATTGAATCAAATGAAACTCAAAATGCATTCAACAAAGCTAATTGAATCAAATGAAACTCAAATGCATTCAACAAAACTAATTGAATCAAATGAAACTCAAATGCATTCAACAAAGCTAATTGAATCAAATGAAACTCAAATGCAGTCAAACAAAGCTAATTGAATCAAATGAAACTCAAATGCATTCAACAAAGCTCATTGAATCAAATGAAACTCAAAATGCATTCAACAAAGCTAATTGAATCAAATGAAACGACTCAAATGCATTAAACAAAGCTAATTGAATCAAATGAAACTCAAAATGCATTCAACAAAGCTAATTGAATCAAATGAAACTAAAATGCATTCAACAAAACTAATTGAATCAAATGAAAGTCAAATGAAGTCGAAACAAAGCTAATTGAATCAAATGAAACTCAAAATGCATTCAACAAAGCTAATTGAATCAAATGAAACTCAAATGAATTCAAACAAACCTAATTGAATCAAATGAAACTCAAATGCAATCAACAAAGCTAATTGAATCAAATGAAACTCAAATGCATTCAACAAAGCTAATTGAATCAAATTAAAGTCAAATGAATTCAATCAAAGCTAATTGAATCAAATTGAAAGTCAAATGCAGTCAAACATAGCTAATATAATCAAATGAAACTCAAATGCATTCAACAAAGCTAATTGAATCAAATGAAATGCATTTAACAAAGCTAATTGAATCAAATGAAACTCAAAATGCATTCAACAAAGCTAATTGAATCAAATGAAACTCAAATGCATTCAAAAAACTAATTGAATCAAATGAAAGTCAAATGAATTCGAAACAAAGCTAATTGAATCAAATGAAACTCAAATGCATTCAACAAAGCTAATTGAATCAAATGAAACTCAAAATGCATTCAACAAAGCTAATTGAATCAAATGAAACTCAAATGCATTCAACAAAAGCTAATTGAATCAAATGAAAGTCAAATGAAGTCGAAACAAAGCTAATTGAATCAAATGAAACTCAAATGCATTCAACAAATGCTAATTGAATCAAATGAAAGTCAAATGCATTCAAACAAACCTAATTGAATCAAATGAAACTCAAATGCATTCAACAAAGCTAATTGAATCAAATGAAACTCAAATGCATTCAACAAAGCTAATTGAATCAAATGAAACTCAAATGCATTCAACAAAGCTAATTGAATCAAATGAAACTCAAATGCATTCAACAAAGCTAATTGAATCAAATGAAACTCAAATGCATTCAACAAAGCTAATTGAATCAAATGAAAAGTCAAATGCATTCAACAAAGCTAAATGAATCAAATGAAACTCGAAATGCATTCAACAAAGCTAATTGAATCAAATGAAACTCAAATCAAGCTAACAAAGCTAATTGAATCAAAAAGAATTGAAATCAAATGAAGTCAAACAAAGCTAATTAAATCAAATGAAACTCAAATGAATTCAAACAAAGCTAATAGAATCAAATGAAACTCAAATGCAATCAACAAAGCTAATTGAATCAAATGAAAGTCAAATGAAGTCGAAACAAAGCTAATTGAATCAAATGAAACTCAAATGCATTATACAAAGCTCATTGAATCAAATGAAACTCAAATGCGTTCACAAAGCTAATTGAATCAAATGAAAGTCAAATGCATTCAACAAAGCTAATTGAATCAAATGAAACTCAAAATGCATTCAACAAAGCTAATTGAATCAAATGAAACTCAAATGCATTCAACAAAACTAATTGAATCAAATGAAAGTCAAATGAAGTCAAACAAAGCTAATTGAATCAAATGAAACTCAAATGCATTCAACAAAGCTAATTGAATCAAATGAAACTAAAATGCATTCAACAAAACTAATTGAATCAAATGAAAGTCAAATGAAGTCAAACAAAGCTAATTGAATCAAATGAAACTCAAATGCATTCAACAAAGCTAATTGAATCAAATGAAAGTCAAATGAAGTCAAACCTAGCTAAATGATTCAAATGAAAATCAAATGCATTCAGCAAAGCTAATTGAATCAAATGAAACTCAAATGAATTCAAGAAAGCTAATTGAATCAAATGAAACTCAAATGCATTCAACAAAACTAATTGAATCAAATGAAAGTCAAATGAAGTCATTCAAAGCTAATTGAATCAAATGAAATTCAAATGCATTCAAGAAAGCTAATTGAATCAAATGAAACTCAAATGCATTCAAGAAAGCTAAATGAATCAAATGAAACTCAAATGCAATCTACAAAGCTAATTGAATCAAATGAAACTCAAGTGCATTTAACGAAGCTAATTGAATCTAATGAAACTCAAATGCATTCAATAAACTAATTGAATCAAATGAAACTCAAATGCATTCAACAAAGCTAATTGAATCAAATGAAAGTCAAATGAAGTCGAACAAAGCTAATTGAATCAAATGAAACTCAAATGCATTCAACAAAGCTAATTGAATCAAATGAAACTCGAAATGCGTTCAACAAAGCTAATTGAATCAAATGAAACGTCTCAAATGCATTATACAAAGCTAATTGAATCAAATGAAACTTCAAAATGCATTCAACAAAGCTAATTGAATCAAATGAAACTCAAATGCATTCAACAAAGCTAATTGAATCAAATGAAAGTCAAATGAAGTCAAACAAAGCTAATTGAATCAAATGAAACTCAAATGCATTCAACAAAGCTAATTGAATCAAATGAAAGTCAAATGAAGTCGAAACAAAGCTAATTGAATCAAATGAAACTCAAATGCATTCAACAAAAGCTAATTGAATCAAATGAAACTCAAATGCATTCAACAAAGCTAATTGAATCAAATGAAATCAAACAAACCTAATTGAATCAAATGAAGTCGAAACAAAGCTAATTAAATCAAATGAAACTCAAATGCATTCAAACAAAGCTAATTGAATCAAATGAAACTCAAATGCATTCAACAAAGCTAATTGAATCAAATGAAACTCAAACAAAGCTAATTGAATCAAATGAAATCAAACAAAGCTAATTGAATCAAATGAAGTCGAAACAAAGCTAAATAAATCAAATGAAAGGCAAATGAAGTCAAACAAAGCTAATTGAATCAAATGAAACTCAAATGCATTCAACAAAGCTAATTGAATCAAATGAAAGTCAAATGAAGTCGAAACAAAGCTAATTAAATCAAATGAAACTCAAATGCATTCAACAAAGCTAATTGAATCAAATGAAACTCAAATGCGTTCAACAAAGCTAATTGAATCAAATGAAACTCAAATGCATTCAACAAAGCTAATTGAATCAAATGAAACTCAAATGCATTCAACAAAGCTAATTGAATCAAATGAAACTCAAATGCATTCAACAAAGCTAATTGAATCAAATTCAAGTCAAATGAAGTCGAACAAAGCTAATTGAATCAAATGAAACTCAAATGCATTCAACAAAGCTAATTGAATCAAATGAAACTCAAATGCATTCAACAAAGCTAATTGAATCAAATGAAAGTCAAATGAAGTCGAAACAAAGCTAATTGAATCAAATTAAACTCGAAATGCATTCAACAAAGCTAATTGAATCAAATGAAACTCAAATGCATTCGAACCAAGCTAATTGAATCAAATGAAAATCAAATGCATTCAGCAAAGCTAATTGAATCAAATGAAACTCAAATGCATTCAACAAAGCTAATTGAATCAAATGAAACTCAAATGCATTCAACAAAGCTAATTGAATCAAATGAAAGTCAAATGAAGTCAATCAAAGCTAATTGAATCAAATGAAACTCAAATGCATTCAACAAAGCTAATTGAATCAAATGAAACTCAAATGCATTCAACAAAGCTAATTGAATCAAATGAAACTTCAAATGCAATCAACAAAGCTAATTGAATCAAATGAAACTCAAATGCATTCAACAAAGCTAATTGAATCAAATGAAACTCAAATGCATTCAATAAAGCTAATTGAATCAAATGAAACTCAAATGCATTCAACAAAGCTAATTGAATCAAATGAAAGTCAAATGAAGTCAAACAAAGCTAATTGAATCAAATGAAACTCAAATGCATTCAACAAAGCTAATTGAATCAAATGAAACTCAAATGCATTCAACAAAGCTAATTGAATCAAATGAAACTCAAATGCATTAAACAAAGCTAATTGAATCAAATGAAACTCGAAATGCATTCAACAAAGCTAATTGAATCAAATGAAACTCAAATGCATTCAACAAAACTAATTGAATCAAATGAAAGTCAAATGCAGTCAAACAAAGCTAATTGAATCAAATGAAACTCAAATGCATTCAACAAAGCTAATTGAATCAAATGAAAGTCAAATGCATTCAACAAAGCCTAATTGAATCAAATGAAACTCAAATGCATTCAACAAAGCTAATTGAATCAAATGAAACTCAAATGCATTCAACAAAGCTAATTGAATCAAATGAAATCAAACAAACCTAATTGAATCAAATGAAGTCAAACAAAACTAATTGAATCAAATGAAACTCAAATGCATTCAACAAAGCTAATTGAATCAAATGAAACTCAAATGCATTCAACAAAGCTAATTGAATCAAATGAAACTCGAATGCATTCAACAAAGCTAATTGAATCCAAATGAAACTCGAAACAAAGCTAATTGAATCAAATGAAACTCAAAGTCATTCAACAAAGCTAATTAAATCAAATGAAAGTCAAATGAATTCGAAACAAAGCTAATAGAATCAAATGAAACTCAAATGCATTCAACAAAGCTAATTGAATCAAATGAAACTCAAATGCATTCAACAAAGCTAATTGAATCAAATGAAACTCAAATGCATTCAACAAAGCTAATTTAATCAAATGAAACTCAAATGCATTCAACAAAGCTAATTGAATCAAATGAAACTCAAATGCATTCAACAAAGCTAATTGAATCAAATGAAACTCAAAATGCATTCAACAAAGCTAATTGAATCAAATGAAACTCAAATGCATTCAACAAAGCTAATTGAATCAAATGAAAGTCAAATGAAGTCAAACAAAGCTAATTGAATCAAATGAAACTCAAATGCATTCAACAAAGCTAATTGAATCAAATGAAACTCAAATGCATTCAACAAAACTAATTGAATCAAATGAAACTCAAATGAAGTCAAACAAAGCTAATTGAATCAAATTGAAAGTCAAATGCATTCAACAAAGCTAATTGAATCAAATGAAAGTCAAATGAATTCAACAAAGCTAAATGAATCAAATGAAAATCAAATGCATTCAGCAAAGCTAATTGAATCAAATGAAACTCAAATGCATTCAACAAAGCTAATTGAATCAAATGAAACTCAAATGCATTCAACAAAGCTAATTGAATCAAATGAAACTCAAATGCATTCAACAAAGCTAATTGAATCAAATGAAACTCAAATGCATTCAACAAAGCTAATTGAATCAAATGAAAGTCAAATGAAGTCGAAACAAAGCTAATTGAATCAAATGAAACTCAAATGCATTCAACAAAGCTAATTGAATCAAATGAAACTCAAAATGCGTTCAACAAAGCTAATTGAATCAAATGAAATACTCAAATGCATTAAACAAAGCTAATTGAATCAAATGAAACTCAAAATGCATTCAACAAAGCTAATTGAATCAAATGAAACTAAAATGCATTCAACAAAACTAATTGAATCAAATGAAAGTCAAATGAAGTCAAACAAAGCTAATTGAATCAAATGAAACTCAAATGCATTCAACAAAGCTAATTGAATCAAATGAAAGTCAAATGAAAACTCAAATGCAATCAATAAAGCTTATTGAATCAAATGAAACTCAAATGCATTCAACAAAGCTAATTGAATCAAATTAAAGTCAAATGCATTCAACAAAGCTAATTGAATCAAATGAAACTCAAATGCATTCAACAAAGCTAATTGAATCAAATGAAATCAAACAAACCTAATTGAATCAAATGAAGTCCAAACAAAGCTAATTAAATCAAATGAAAGTCAAATGAAGTCAAACAAAGCTAATAGAATCAAATGAAACTCAAATGCATTCAACAAAGCTAATTGAATCAAATGAAACTCAAATGAAGTCAAACAAAGCTAATTGAATCAAATGAAACTCAAAATGCGTTCAACAAAGCTAATTGAATCAAATGAAACTCAAAATGCATTCAACAAAGCTAATTGAATCAAATGAAACTCAAATGCATTCAACAAAACTAATTGAATCAAATGAAAGTCAAATGAAGTCAAACAAAGCTAATTGAATCAAATGAAACTCAAATGCATTCAACAAAGCTAATTGAATCAAATAAAAGTCAAATGAAGTCAAACAAACCTAATTGAATCAAATGAAACTCAAATGCAATCAACAAAGCTAATTGAATCAAATGAAACTCAAATGCATTCAACGAAGCTAATAGAATCAAATGAAACTCAAATGCATTCAACAAAGCTAATTGAATCAAATGAAACTCAAATGCATTCAACAAAGCTAATTGAATCAAATAAAAGTCAAATGCATTCAACAAAGCTAATTGAATCAAATGAAACTCAAATGCATTCAACAAAGCTAATTGAATCAAATGAAACTCAAAACAAAGCTAATTGAATCAAATGAAATCAAACAAAGCTAATTGAATCAAATGAAGTCGAAACAAAGCTAATTGAATCAAATAAAGCTCAAATGCAATCAACAAAGCTAATTGAATCAAATGAAACTCAAATGCAATCAACAAAGCTAATTGAATCAAATGAAACTCAAATGCATTCAACAAAGCTAATTGAATCAAATGAAACTCAAATGCATTCAACAAAACTAATTGAATCAAATGAAAGTCAAATGAAGTCGAAACAAAGCTAATTGAATCAAATGAAACTCAAATTCATTTAACAAAGTTAATTGAATCTAATGAAAATCAATTGAAGTCAAACAAAGCTAATTAAATCAAATAAAACTCAAATGCATTCAACAAAGGTAATTGAATCAAATGAAACTCAAAATGCATTCAACAAAGCTAATTGAATCAAATGAAACGTACTCAAATGCATTAAACAAAGCTAATTGAATCAAATGAAACTCAAAATGCATTCAACAAAGCTAATTGAATCAAATGAAACTCAAATGCATTCAACAAAACTAATTGAATCAAATGAAAGTCAAATGAAGTCAAACAAAGCTAATTGAATCAAATGAAACTCAAATGCATTCAACAAAGCTAATTGAATCAAATGAAAGTCAAATGAAGTCAAACAAACCTAATTGAATCAAATGAAACTCAAATGCAATCAATAAAGCTAATTGAATCAAATGAAACTCAAATGCATTCAACAAAGCTAATTGAATCAAATTAAAGTCAAATGCATTCAACAAAGCTAATTGAATCAAATGAAACTCAAATGCATTCAACAAAGCTAATTGAATCAAATGAAATCGAAACAAAGCTAATTGAATCAAATGAAGTCAATGAAACAAAGCTAATTGAATCAAATGAAAGTCAAATGAAGTCAAACATAGTTAATTGAATCAAATGAAACTCAAATGCATTCAACAAAGCTAATTGAATCAAATGAAAGTCAAATGAAGTCAAACAAAGCTAATTGAATCAAATGAAACTCAAAATGCATTCAACAAAGCTAATTGAATCAAATGAAACTCAAAATGCATTCAACAAAGCTAATTGAATCAAATGAAACTCAAATGCATTCAACAAAACTAATTGAATCAAATGAAAGTGATACGAAAACGTATATGAAAATGTAACCTAAGCTCGATAAGCTTTACTCACTTATTTATGCTTAAGGATTCTAAATCGGTTTTGAAGTTTATCTTACTTAGAAACTGATTTAGGAGGTTTTTGAGTGGATTTAATTAGTTTAAACTCACTAATTATATTAACTCTCTCTTAAATTAAGTTTAACTCACTTAACTCAAGGGTTTCGAAATTAAGATCACTTCTTAATCACAAGAGGAATTTCGGATTTTTCAATCTCCAAAAAAACCGAATAAACACAAAGTTTAAATCAAAACTAAAACTAACTTTCATTTATGATCACCATTACATATATATTACAAGCTAATCAATCTCAAAAAGATCTAAGTACCAAAGTGATTAAACAAAGCAATTAAAAAACAAAGATCTCTTAATCCAACAAAGATGTAAGAAGGAATAGTGTTGTTGTGTGTTTTGTTGACTTTGGGGCAAGGAGGGGCGGTTTTCATCACCAAGTGGGGGGCTTCTCTTAGCTTGCAAGGGAAGCTTCAAAAGATCTTCAAGAACCCCTTTTCACACGTCCCAAGTGTGATTCGCAACCCCAAGCATGGTTCGTCCAATTTGCACTTACGCTAAACAAAATAATTCCGGGTTTACAAAAACCGAAAATTACAAAAACGTTAATTAAACTAACTAGCTTAATTAACTTCCTTTCCTTCGTTGCTCAACATAATTAAACTAGTACTAATCTTTAAACCGTGAATCTCTCCCTTGTTGTGATTGAGAGTAGCACTTTGTAGAATTTTGGAATTAGCAACTGATTTCGTATCATCCTCTCCTTCTTCAAAAGGAATTGTCCTCAATTCTTGCACATCTTCATCTTCTAAATAGGGGGATAAGTCCCCTACGTTGAATGTTCTTTGCCACGCCATAGTCTCAGGGAAGGTCTATCTTGTAAGCATTGTCTCCATAACGTTCAAGAACCTTGAAAGGTCCTTCGGCTCGGGGCATGAGTTTATGCTTTCTTTTACTTGGAAACCTCTCCTTCCTCAAGTGAATCCACACCAAATCTCCGGGGAGCAAACACCCTCGGTTTTCGACTTTTGTTTGCTTTCTTTTTGTACATCTCATTTGTCTTCTCGATATTGGTGCGTATTTCTTTGTGAACCTTCACCATTGTTTCAGCTTGTTGCCTAGCATCTCCATGGACATAAGAGTCTTTAGGCAACGAAATAAGATCAATAGGTACATACGGATTTACCCCATATACCACTTCGAACGGTGAATGTTTTGTTGCAAAAGTGGGAGTTCTATTGTAAGCAAACTCCGCATGGCATAACTTGACATCCCAATCCTTTCCCGTCTTGCTCACTAAGCCCCTTAACAAGGTGCCTAGAGTTCGATTGGTCACTTCGGTTTGACCATCTGTTTGGGGGTGATGTGAAGTACTAAACAGCAACTTAGTACCCATCATCCTCCATAGGGACCTCCAAAAATGACTCAAAAACTTACTATCTCGATCCGAGACAATAGTTCTTGGCACTCCATGCAAACGAACAATTTCCCTGAAATATAAACAAGAAACATTAATAGCATCTTCCGTTTTATGACAAGGCACGAAATGTGCCATTTTTGAGAAACGGTCCACCACTACCATGACCGAATCCTTCCCTCTTTGTGTTCTAGGAAGAGCCACAATGAAATCCATCTTGACATCCTCCCATGGTCTCTCCGGTGTTGGTAAAGGAGTGTACAACCCCTTATGGAACGTGCTTTTAGCCCTTTGACAAACCCACAACGAGTCAAAACAGCATGTACTTCTTTGATCATATGAGGCCATGAGAAATGTTCTTGTAACAACTCCAGAGTCTTGCTAACGCCAAAATGGCCAGCCAACCCACCTCCATGAGCTTCTCTAATTAGCAAATCACGAACGGGACATTTAGGAACACAAAGTTTGTTCCCCTTAAACAAAAACCCTTCCATTTGATGATAATGGTCTCTCGGACCATCTTTGGTAGCCACGAACAGGTCACGTGTCTCCTCATCAAGAACATAGAATTCCTTAATCAACTCAAACCCAAGTACCTTGGAATCCACCATGTTAAGCAATACGTGTCTCCGTGATAAAGCATCAGCTACAATGTTGGCTTTTCGGCCTTGTACTTGGCAACAAAATTGAAAGATTGTAAGAATTCCACCCATTTAGCATGACGAGCACTAAGCTTATGTTGGCCATGAATATATTTCAACGATTCATGATCAGAGTGGAGAACAAAAGCTTGTGGTCGCAAATAGTGACTCCAATGATTAAGAGCTCTAACCATGGCGTAAAACTCTTTATCATACGTGGAATAATTCAACTTGGCCTGATTTAGTTTCTCGCTAAAATAAGCAATAGGTTTGCCACATTGAATTAAAACAGCCCCAATACCCGTTCCACTTGCGTCACACTCAACTTCAAATGGTTTAGTGAAATCAGGTAAAGCTAAAATAGGCGTTTTACACATTTTCTCTTTTACTAGTTCAAACGCCTTTTTAGGCTGCGTCACTCCATGTAAATTTTCCATGTTTAGTGCATTCGGTTATAGGAGCTAATAACGTCTTTGAAATTATTTATAAACCTCCTATAAAAAGAAGCTAAACCATGAAAAGATCTCACCTCGGTGATAGTTGTGGGAGCGGCCAAGAAGAAATTGCTTCTACTTTGGATGGATCCACCTTCACCCCTTCATCGAAATGATGAAACCAAGGAAGCCAATCTCCCTTTGCATAAACGTGCACTTTTCAAGCTTTCCATACGGTTTTTGCTCTTTTAGAACTTCGAACAATTGTTGCAAATGATCTAAATGATCCTCCTTGTTAGCACTATAGACAAGAATATCATCCAAATACCCGACCACGAACTTTCCCAAAAACGGCCTAAGTACTTCATTCATCAATCTCATGAACGTACTAGGGGCATTTGTGAGACCAAATGGCATAACCAGCCATTCATACAACCCATACTTCGTTTTGAAAGCCGTCTTCCACTCATCTCCCTCTCCCATGCATATTTGGTGGTATCCACTTCTCAAATCAATTTTCGAAAACAAATTGGATCCACTTAACTCATCTAACATGTCATCTAACCTAGGGATGGGAAATACGTATTTGATGGTTATATTGTTCACGGCACGGCTATCAATACACATCCTCCATGTCCGGTCTTTTTTTGGCACAAGTAAAGCGGGAACGACACATGGACTTTTACTCTCTCTCACGTAGCCTTTCTTCATCAATTCACGATTTGGCTTTGTAACTCCTCACTTTCTTTGGGATTGCATCTATAGGAAGGTTTATTTGGGAGTGGTGCTCAGGGAATGAGATCAATTTGATGCTCAATTCCACGTTTAGGGGGTAGGCCATTTGGTAGGTCATTAGGAAACACGTCTCCAAATCCCTCCAATAACTCCCTCAAATTTGAATCTTCAACTTCCATTCCCTCGTTCACCTCCTTAGCAACTAGAACATACACGACTGATTTGTTCCCAACTCCCTCTCGAATCTTTTTCTCCCTAAAAACACACTACCACTCACGAGGTTCTTTTTTGGCTTAGGTGTTGTGTCTCGTATTTTTGAAGGGGGCAATGGTAATAAGGTTTTGGTTTTACCATTCTTGTATACCTTATACACATTCGAACAACCATCATGCATTACTTTTCGATCAAATTGCCACGGTCTACCAAGTAGAATATGGCACGCAGTCATAGGAATTACATCACATTGAATTTCATCTTCATAATTTCCAATGGAAAACGTGATTAAAACTCTATTCTTCACCCTTACTTCACTATCATCATCTAACCATTTCGGTTTATAAGGATGTGGATGTTTAGTAGTAGGTAATGCTAACTTCTCTACAAGTTCGGTTGAAGCTACATTTGTACAACTACCACCATCAATGATTAACGTGCATAGCTTCTTATTCACTAAGCATTTCGAATGAAAAATGGTTTCTCTTTGTTCCTCATTTTCAGCCACGACATTAGAGTACAAGGATCTCCTAAGAACCAACATTTCACCCTCCATTTACCGGATTACACACGTCCTCATCACTTTCGTTACCTAAATCGGATTTATCATGTTGCTTTTCTAAGAGGTATATCCTCTCCAATTCGTCTATCTCCTCTATGTCCCTTATAGTCATGATTCTTTTCGTAGGACAAGTCGATTGGTAATGACCATAACCTTGACACTTAAAACATTTAACTTTAAAGGCTTTATCATCTACAACTTTCTCCTTCTCTTTCGGAATGAAATCTGATTTTTTGTTCTTATCAAAGTTGCTAGTACTAGTATTAGCTTTAAAAGTACTAAATGGCTTTGAATAAGACTTACTTGTTGTTGCTTTCTTCTTTTGGTTGTCAATTTTGAGAGCCACTTTGCAAGCCTCGTCGAAAGAAAGGTATGGGTACACCTCCACTTTCTCACGCACATCCTCATTTAGGCCTCCCAAGAATCTGCCCAATTTTTGCTCCTCCATTTCTTCTATTTCACAAACAATGGAAAGCTTTTCGAATTCCTTGATGTACTCATCCATGGACGTGGTGCCTTGTTTGAGTGTGGACCATCTAACATGCGATTTTGCTTGTAGTTAGTTGGAACAAAACGCTTCCGTAATTGCTTCTTCAATTTCTCCCAAGTAGCAATCTTGGATTTGTTCTCCTTCACCCTTTGCCTCTTCAAGCCTTCTAACCAAATGGATGCATATTTGGTTAGTTTCAAAACAACAACCTTGTATTTCTTATCATTCGGAGTGTCTTTGTAATCAAAAAAACGCTCCAAAAGAACGTTCCCATTCAATGTATAATTCCGGATCACTAGCTCAGTCAAAATCTGGAACTTCGATTTTCAAACCCCTATCATCGGCCCTAGAACTCCTTTCTTCCTCATTGGGTTTCTTCTTAAACAATTCTAAGGTTATCTTTGCCATCATGTCGTGTAATGCTTCGTTTTGCTTAGCTAGAGCTTCTAGCATCGCATCTCTTCTAGCATTATCATCTATTTCATCGTCCATTTCAGAACTTAGCTCTTGATACCACTTGATACGAAATCGTATATGAAAATGTAACCTAAGCTCGATAAGCTTTACTCACTTATTTATGCTTAAGGATTCTAAATCGGTTTTGAAGTTTATCTTACTTAGAAGCGATTTAGGAGGTTTTTAGAGTGGATTTAATTAGTTTAAACTCACTAATTATATTAACTCTCTCTTAAATTAAGTTTAACTCACTTAACTCAAGGGTTTCGAAATTAAGATCACTTCTTAATCACAAGAGGAATTTCGGATTTTTCAATCTCCAAAAAAACCGAATAAACACAAAGTTTAAATCAAAACTAAAACTAACTTTCATTTATGATCACCATTACATATATATTACAAGCTAATCAATCTCAAAAAGATCTAAGTACCAAAGTGATTAAACAAAGCAATTAAACAACAAAGATCTCTTAATCCAACAAAGATGTAAGAAGGAATAGTGTTGTTGTGTGTTTTGTTGACTTTGGGGCAAGGAGGGCCGGTTTTCATCACCAAGTGGGGGGGCTTCTCTTAGCTTGCAAGGAAAGCTTCAAAAGATCTTCAAGAACCCCTTTTCACACGTCCCAAGTGTGATTCGCAACCCCAAGCATGGTTCGTCCAATTTGCACTTACGCTAAACAAAATAATTCCGGGTTTACAAAATCCGAAAATTACAAAAACGTTAATTAAACTAACTAGCTTAATTAACTTCCTTTCCTTCGTTGCTCAACATAATTAAACTAGTACTAATCTTTAAACCGTGAATCTCTCCCTTTGTTGTGATTGAGAGTAGTACTTAGTAGAATTTCGGAATTAGCAAGCGATTTCGTATCGGAAAGTCAAATGAAGTCGAAACAAAGCTAATTGAATCAAATGAAACTCAAATGCATTCAACAAAGCTAATTGAATCAAATAAAAGTCAAATGAAGTCAAACAAACCTAATTGAATCCAAATGAAACTCAAATGCAATCAACAAAGCTAATTGAATCAAATGAAACTCAAATGCATTCAACGAAGCTAATAGAATCAAATGAAACTCAAATGCATTCAACAAAGCTAATTGAATCAAATGAAACTCAAATGCATTCAACAAAGCTAACAGAATCAAAGAAAAGTCAAATGCATTTCAACAAAGCTAATTGAATCAAATGAAACTCAAATGCATTCCACAAAGCTAATTGAATCAAATGAAATCAAACAAAGCTAATTGAATCAAATGAAATCAAACAAAGCTAATTGAATCAAATGAAGTCAAACAAAGCTAATAGAATCAAACAAAGCTAATAGAATCAACAAAGCTAATTGAATCAAATGAAACTCAAATGCAATCAACAAAGCTAATTGAATCAAATGAAACTCAAAATGCATTCAACAAAGCTAATTGAATCAAATGAAACTCAAATGCATTCAACAAAACTAATTAAATCAAATGAAAGTCAAATGAAGTCAAACAAAGCTAATAGAATCAAATGAAACTCAAATGCATTCAACAAAGCTAATTGAATCAAATGAAAGTCAAATGAAGTCGAAACAAAGCTAATTGAATCAAATGAAACTCAAATGCATTCAACAAAGCTCATTGAATCAAATGAAACTCAAAATGCGTTCAACAATGCTAATTGAATGAAATGAAACGTACTCAAATGAATTAAACAAAGCTAATTGAATCAAATGAAACTCAAAATGCATTCAACAAAGCTAATTGAATCAAATGAAACTAAAATGCATTCAACAAAACTAATTGAATCAAATGAAAGTCAAATGAAGTCAAACAAAGCTAATTTAATCAAATGAAACTCAAATGCATTCAACAAAGCTAATTGAATCAAATGAAAGTCAAATGAAGTCAAACAAACCTAATTGAATCAAATGAAACTCAAATGCAATCAATAAAGCTAATTGAATCAAATGAAACTCAAATGCATTCAACAAAGCTAATTGAATCAAATTAAAGTCAAATGCATTCAACAAAGCTAATTGAATCAAATGAAACTCAAATGCATTCAACAAAGCTAATTGAATCAAATGAAATCAAACAAAGCTAATTGAATCAAATGAAGTCAAACAAAGCTAATTAAATCAAATGAAAGGCAAATGAAGTCGAAACAAAGCCAATAGAATCAAATGAAACTCAAATGCATTCAACAAAGCTAATTGAATCAAATGAAAGTCAAATGAAGTCAAACAAAGCTAATTGAATCAAATGAAACTCAAAATGCGTTCAACAAAGCTAATTGAATCAAATGAAACTCAAAATGCATTCAACAAAGCTAATAGAATCAAAAGAAAAGTCAAATGCATTCAACAAAGCTAATTGAATCAAATGAAACTCAAATGCATTCAACAAAGCTAATTGAATCAAATGAAATCAAACAAAGCTAATTGAATCAAATGAAATCAAACAAAGCTAATTGAATCAAATGAAGTCAAACAAAGCTAATAGAATCAACAAAGCTAATTGAATCAAATGAAACTCAAATGCAATCAACAAAGCTAATTGAATCAAATGAAACTCAAAATGCATTCAACTAAGCTAATTGAATCAAATAAAACTCAAATGCATTCAACAAAACTAATTGAATCAAATGAAAGTCAAATGAAGTCAAACAAAGCTAATTGAATCAAATGAAACTCAAATGCATTCAACAAAGCTAATTGAATCAAATGAAAGTCAAATGAAGTCGAAACAAAGCTAATTGAATCAAATGAAACTCAAATGCATTCAACAAAGCTCATTGAATCAAATGAAACTCAAAATGCGTTCAACAAAGCTAATTGAATCAAATGAAACGTCTTAAAATGCATTAAACAAAGCTAATTGAATCAAATGAAACTCAAAATGCATTCAACAAAGCTAATTGAATCAAATGAAACTAAAATGCATTCAACAAAACTAATTGAATCAAATGAAAGTCAAATGCAGTCAAACAAAGCTAATTTAATCAAATGAAACTCAAATGCATTCAACAAAGCTAATTGAATCAAATGAAAGTCAAATGAAGTCAAACAAACCTAATTGAATCAAATGAAAATCAAATGCAATCAATAAAGCTTATTGAATCAAATGAAACTCAAATGCATTCAACAAAGCTAATTGAATCAAATTAAAGTCAAATGCATTCAACAAAGCTAATTGAATCAAATGAAACTCAAATGCATTCAACAAAGCTAATTGAATCAAATGAAATCAAACAAAGCTAATTGAATCAAATGAAGTCAAACAAAGCTAATTAAATCAAATGAAAGGCAAATGAAGTCAAACAAAGCTAATAGAATCAAATGAAACTCAAATGCATTCAACAAAGCTAATTGAATCAAATGAAAGTCAAATGAAGTCAAACAAAGCTAATTGAATCAAATGAAACTCAAAATGCGTTCAAAATGAAACTCAAAATGCATTCAACAAAGCTAATTGAATCAAATGAAACTCAAATGCATTCAACAAAGCTAATTGAATCAAATGAAATCAAACAAAGCTAATTGAATCAAATGAAGTCAAACAAAGCTAATTAAATCAAATGAAATGCAAATGAAGTCAAACAAAGCTAATAGAATCAAATGAAACTCAAATGCATTCAACAAAGCTAATTGAATCAAATGAAAGTCAAATGAAGTCAAACAAAGCTAATTGAATCAAATGAAACTCAAAATGCGTTCAACAAAGCTAATTGAATCAAATGAAACTCAAAATGCATTCAACAAAGCTAATAGAATCAAAGAAAAGTCAAATGCATTCAACAAAGCTAATTGAATCAAATGAAACTCAAATGCATTCAACAAAGCTAATTGAATCAAATGAAATCAAACAAAGCTAATTGAATCAAATGAAATCAAACAAAGCTAATTGAATCAAATGAAGTCAAACAAAGCTAATAGAATCAACAAAGCTAATTGAATCAAATGAAACTCAAATGCAATCGACAAAGCTAATTGAATCAAATGAAACTCAAAATGCATTCAACTAAGCTAATTGAATCAAATAAAACTCAAATGCATTCAACAAAACTAATTGAATCAAATGAAAGTCAAATGAAGTCAAACAAAGCTAATTGAATCAAATGAAACTCAAATGCATTCAACAAAGCTAATTGAATCAAATGAAAGTCAAATGAAGTCAAACAAAGCTAATTGAATCAAATGAAACTCAAATGCATTCAACAAAGCTCATTGAATCAAATGAAACTCAAAATGCGTTCAACAATGCTAATTGAATGAAATGAAACGTACTAAAATGCATTAAACAAAGCTAATTGAATCAAATGAAACTCAAAATGCATTCAACAAAGCTAATTGAATCAAATGAAACTAAAATGCATTCAACAAAACTAATTGAATCAAATGAAAGTCAAATGAAGTCAAACAAAGCTAATTGAATCAAATGAAAATCAAATGCAATCAACAAAACTTATTGAATCAAATGAAACTCAAATGCATTCAACAAAGCTAATTGAATCAAATTAAAGTCAAATGCATTCAACAAAGCTAATTGAATCAAATGAAACTCAAATGCATTCAACAAAGCTAATTGAATCAAATGAAATCAAACAAAGCTAATTGAATCAAATGAAGTCAAACAAAGCTAATTAAATCAAATGAAAGGCAAATGAAGTCAAACAAAGTTAATAGAATCAAATGAAACTCAAATGCATTCAACAAAGCTAATTGAATCAAATGAAAGTCAAATGAAGTCAAACAAAGCTAATTGAATCAAATGAAACTCAAAATGCGTTCAAAATGAAACTCAAAATGCATTCAACAAAGCTAATTGAATCAAATGAAACTCAAATGCATTCAACAAAACTAATTGAATCAAATGAAAGTCAAATGAAGTCAAACAAAGCTAATTGAATCAAATGAAAGTCAAATGAAGTCAATTAAAGCTAATTGAATCAAATGAAACTCAAATGCATTCAACAAAGCTAATTGAATCAAATGAAAGTCAAATGAAGTCAAACAAAGCTAATTGAATCAAATGAAACTCAAAATGCGTTCAACAAAGCTAATTGAATCAAATGAAACTCAAAATGCCTTCAACAAAGCTAATTGAATCAAATGAAACTCAAATGCATTCAACAAAACTAATTGAATCAAATGAAACTCAAATGCATTCAACAAAACTAATTGAATCAAATGAAAGTCAAATGAATTCAAACAAAGCTAATTGAATCAAATGAAAGTCAAATGAAGTCAAACAAAGCTAATTGAATCAAATGAAATCAAACAAAGCTAATTGAATCAAATGAAATCAAACAAAGCTAACAAACTAATTGAATCAAATGAAGTCAAACAAAGTTAATAGAATCAAACAAAGCTAATAGAATCAACAAAGCTAATTGAATCAAATGAAACTCAAATGCAATCAACAAAGCTAATTGAATGAAATGAAACTCAAAATGCATTCAACAAAGCTAAGTGAATCAAATGAAACTCAAATGCATTCAACAAAACTAATTGAATCAAATGAAAGTCAAATGAAGTCGAAACAAAGCTAATAGAATCAAATGAAACTCAAATGCATTCAACAAAGCTAATTGAATCAAATGAAAGTCAAATGAAGTCGAAACAAACCTAATTGAATCAAATGAAAATCAAATGCAATCAATAAAGCTTATTGAATCAAATGAAACTCAAATGCATTCAACAAAGCTAATTGAATCAAATTAAAGTCAAATGCATTCAACAAAGCTAATTGAATCAAATGAAACTCAAATGCATTCAACAAAGCTAATTGAATCAAATGAAATCAAACAAAGCTAATTGAATCAAATGAAGTCAAACAAAGCTAATTAAATCAAATGAAAGGCAAATGAAGTCAAACAAAGTTAATAGAATCAAATGAAACTCAAATGCATTCAACAAAGCTAATTGAATCAAATGAAAGTCAAATGAAGTCAAACAAAGCTAATTGAATCAAATGAAACTCAAAATGCGTTCAAATTGAAAATGAAACTCAAAATGCATTCAACAAAGCTAATTGAATCAAATGAAACTCAAATGCATTCAACAAAACTAATTGAATCAAATGAAAGTCAAATGAAGTCAAACAAAGCTAATTGAATCAAATGAAAGTCAAATGAAGTCAATTAAAGCTAATTGAATCAAATGAAACTCAAATGCATTCAACAAAGCTAATTGAATCAAATGAAAGTCAAATGAAGTCAAACAAAGCTAATTGAATCAAATGAAACTCAAAATGCGTTCAACAAAGCTAATTGAATCCAAATGAAACTCAAAATGCCTTCAACAAAGCTAATTGAATCAAATGAAACTCAAATGCATTCAACAAAACTAATTGAATCAAATGAAACTCAAATGCATTCAACAAAACTAATTGAATCAAATGAAAGTCAAATGAAGTCAAACAAAGCTAATTGAATCAAATGAAAGTCAAATGAAGTCGAAACAAAGCTAATTGAATCAAATGAAATCAAACAAAGCTAATTGAATCAAATGAAATCAAACAAAGCTAATTGAATCAAATGAAGTCAAACAAAGTTAATAGAATCAAATCAAAGCTAATAGAATCAACAAAGCTAATTGAATCAAATGAAACTCAAAATGCAATCAACAAAGCTAATTGAATGAAATGAAACTCAAAATGCATTCAACAAAGCTAAGTGAATCAAATGAAACTCAAATGCATTCAACAAAACTAATTGAATCAAATGAAAGTCAAATGAAGTCAAACAAAGCTAATAGAATCAAATGAAACTCAAATGCATTCAACAAAGCTAATTGAATCAAATGAAAGTCAAATGAAGTCAAACAAAGCTAATTGAATCAAATGAAACTCAAATGCATTCAACAAAGCTCATTGAATCAAATGAAACTCAAAATGCGTTCAAAAATGCTAATTGAATCAAATGAAACGTACTCAAATGCATTAAACAAAGCTAATTGAATCAAATGAAACTCAAAATGCATTCAACAAAGCTAATTGAATCAAATGAAACTAAAATGCATTCAGCAAAACTAATTGAATCAAATGAAAGTCAAATGAAGTCAAACAAAGCTAATTTAATCAAATGAAACTCAAATGCATTCAACAAAGCTAATTAAATCAAATGAAAGTCAAATGAAGTCAAACAAACCTAATTGAATCAAATGAAACTCAAATGCAATCAATAAAGCTAATTAAATCAAATGAAACTCAAATGCATTCAACAAAGCTAATTGAATCAAATGAAACTCAAATGCATTCAACAAAGCTAATTGAATCAAATGAAATCAAACAAAGCTAATTGAATCAAATGAAGTCAAACAAAGCTAATTAAATCAAATGAAAGGCAAATGAAGTCAAACAAAGCTAATAGAATCAAATGAAACTCAAATGCATTCAACAAAGCTAATTGAATCAAATGAAAGTCAAATGAAGTCAAACAAAGCTAATTGAATCAAATGAAACTCAAAATGCGTTCAACAAAGCTAATTGAATCAAATGAAAATCAAATGCATTCAACAAAGCTAATTGAATCAAATGAAACTCAAAATGCATTCAACAAAGCTAATTGAATCAAATGAAACTCAAATGCATTCAACAAAACTAATTGAATCAAATGAAAGTCAAATGAA
This sequence comes from Beta corolliflora, assembly GCA_947648045.1. NCBI lineage: Eukaryota > Viridiplantae > Streptophyta > Magnoliopsida > Caryophyllales > Amaranthaceae > Beta > Beta corolliflora. Next base: position 115,614 of record CANSZD010003592.1, read on the forward strand.
GTCAAACAAAGCTAATTGAATCAAATGAAACTCAAATGCATTCAACAAAGCTAATTGAATCAAATGAAAGTCAAATGAAGTCAAACAAACGTAATTGAATCAAATTAAACTCAAATGCAATCAACAAAGCTAATTGAATCAAATGAAACTCAAATGCATTCAACGAAACTAATAGAATCAAATGAAATTCAAATGCATTTAACAAAGCTAATTGAATCAAATGAAACTCAAATGCATTCAACAAAGCTAATAGAATCATAGAAAAGTCAAATGCATTCAACAAAGCTAATTGAATCAAATGAAACTCAAATGCCTTCAACAAAGCTAATTGAATCAATGAAATCAAACAAAGCTAATTGAATAAAATGAAGTCAAACAAAGCTAATTAAATCAAATGAAAGGCAAATGAAGTCAAACAAAGCTAATTGAATCAAATGATACTCAAATGAAGTCAAACAAACCTAATTGAATCAAATGAAACTCAAATGCAATCAACAAAGCTAATTGAATCAAATGAAACTCAAATGCATTCAACGAAGCTAATAGAATCAAATGAAACTCAAATGCATTCAACAAAGCTAATAGAATCAAAGAAAAGTCAAATGCATTCAACAAAGCTAATTGAATCAAATGAAACTCAAATGCATTCAAACAAAGCTAATTGAATCAAATGAAACTCAAATGCATTCAACAAAGCTAATTGAATCAAATGAAACTCAAAATGCATTCAAAAAAGCTAATTGAATCAAATGAAACTCAAATACATTCAACAAAACTAATTGAATCAAATGAAAGTAAAATGAAGTCAAACAAAGCTAATTGAATAAAATGAAACTCAAATGCATTCAACAAAGCTAATTGAATCAAATGAAAGTCAAATGAAGTCAAACAAACCTAATTGAATCAAATGAAACTCAAATGCAATCAACAAAGCTAATTGAATCAAATGAAACTCAAATGCATTCAACGAAGCTAATTGAATCAAATGAAACTCAAATGCATTCAACAAAGCTAATTGAATCAAATGAAACTCAAATGCATTCAACAAAGCTAATAGAATCAAAGAAAAGTCAAATGCATTCAACAAAGCTAATTAAATCAAATGAAACTCAAATGCCTTCAACAAAGCTAATTGAATCAAATGAAATCAAACAAAGCTAATTGAATCAAATGAAGTCAAACAAAGCTAATTAAAATCAAATGAAAGGCAAATGAAGTCAAACAAAGCTAATAGAATAAAATGAAACTCAAATGCATTCAACAAAGCTAATTGAATCAAATGAAAGTCAAATGAAGTCAAACAATGATAATTGAATCAAATGAAACTCAAAATGCGTTCAGCAAAGCTAATTGAATCAAATGAAACTCAAATGCATTCAACAAAGCTAATTGAATCAAATGAAACTCAAAATGCATTCAACAAAGCTAATTGAATCAAATGAAACTCAATTGCATTCAACAAAACTAATTGAATCAAATGAAAGTCAAATGAAGTCAAACAAAGCTAATTGAATCAAATGAAACTCAAATGCATTCAACAAAGCTAATTGAATCAAATGAAAGTCAAATGAAGTCAAACAAACCTAATTGAATCAAATGAAACTGATACGAAAACGTATATGAAAATGTAACCTAAGCTCGATAAGCTTTACTCACTTATTTATGCTTAAGGATTCTAAATCGGTTTTGAAGTTTATCTTACTTAGAAACCGATTTAGGAGGTTTTTTGAGAGTGGATTTAATTAGTTTAAACTCACTAATTATATTAACTCTCTCTTAAATTAAGTTTAACTCACTTAACTCAAGGGTTTGAAATTAAGATCACTTCTTAATCACAAGAGGAATTTCGGATTTTTTCAATCTCCAAAAAAACCGAATAAACACAAAGTTTAAATCAAAACTAAAACTAACTTTCATTTATGATCACCATTACATATATATTACAAGCTAATCAATCTCAAAAGATCTAAGTACCAAAGTGATTAAACAAAGCAATTAAACAACAAAGATCTCTTAATCCAACAAAGATGTAAGAAGGAATAGTGTTGTTGTGTGTTTTGTTGACTTTGGGAGCAAGGAGGGCCGGTTTTCATCACCAAGTGGGGGGCTTCTCTTAGCTTGCAAGGGAAGCTTCAAAAGATCTTCAAGAACCCCTTTTCACACGTCCCAAGTGTGATTCGCAACCCCAAGCATGGTTCGTCCAATTTGCACTTACGCTAAACAAAATAATTCCGGGTTTACAAAAACCGAAAATTACAAAAACGTTAATTAAACTAACTAGCTTAATTAACTTCCTTTCCTTCGTTGCTCAACATAATTAAACTAGTACTAATCTTTAAACCAGTGAATCTCTCCCTTGTTGTGATTGAGAGTAGCACTTAGTAGAATTTTGGAATTAGGAACCGATTTCGTATCATCCTCTCCCTTCTTCAAAAGGAATTGTCCTCAATTCTTGCACATCTTCATCTTCTAAATAGGGGGATAAGTCCCCTACGTTGAATGTTCTTGCCACGCCATAGTCTCCGGGAAGGTCTATCTTGTAAGCATTGTCTCCATAACGTTCAAGAACCTTGAAAGGTCCTTCGACTCGGGGCATGAGTTTATGCTTTCTTTTACTTGGAAACCTCTCCTTCCTCAAGTGAATCCACACCAAATCTCCGAGGAGCAAACACCCTCGGTTTTCGACTTTTGATTGCTTTCTTTTTGTACATCTCATTTGTCTTCTCGATATTGGTGCGTATTTCTTTGTGAACCTTCACCATTGTTTCAGCTTGTTGCCTAGCATCTCCATGGACATAAGAGTCTTTAGGCAACGAAATAAGATCAATAGGTACATACGGATTTACCCCATATACCACTTCGAACGGTGAATGTTTTGTTGCAAAAGTGGGAGTTCTATTGTAAGCAAACTCCGCATGGCATAACTTGACATCCCAATCCTTTCCCGTCTTGCTCACTAAGCCCCTTAACAAGGTGCCTAGAGTTCGATTGGTCACTTCGGTTTGACCATCCGTTTGGGGGGTGATGTGAAGTACTAAACAGCAACTTAGTACCCATCATCCTCCATAGAGACCTCCAAAAATGACTCAAAAACTTACTATCTCGATCCGAGACAATAGTTCTTGGCACTCCATGCAAACGAACAATTTCCCTGAAATATAAACAAGAAACATTAATAGCATCTTCCGTTTTATGACAAGGCACGAAATGTGCCATTTTTGAGAAACGGTCCACCACTACCATGACCGAATCCTTCCCTCTTTGTGTTCTAGGAAGAGCCACAATGAAATCCATACTGATATCCTCCCATGGTCTCTCCGGTGTTGGTAAAGGAGTGTACAACCCCTTATGGAACGTGCTTTTAGCCCTTTGACAAACTCCACAACGAGTCAAAACAGCATGTACTTCTTTGATCATATGAGGCCATGAGAAATGTTCTTGTAACAACTCTAGAGTCTTGCTAACGCCAAAATGGCCAGCCAACCCACCTCCATGAGCTTCTCTAATTAGCAAATCACGAACGGGACATTTAGGAACACAAAGTTTGTTCCCCTTAAGCAAAAACCCTTCCATTTGATGATAATGGTCTCTCGGACCATCTTTGGTAGCCACGAACAGGTCACGTGTCTCCTCATCAAGAACATAGAATTCCTTAATCAACTCAAACCCAAGTACCTTGGAATCCACCATGTTAAGCAATATGTGTCTCCGTGATAAAGCATCAGCTACAATGTTGACTTTTCCGGCCTTGTACTTGGCAACAAAATTGAAAGATTGTAAGAATTCCACCCATTTAGCATGACGAGCACTAAGCTTATTGGCCATGAATATATTTCAACGATTCATGATCAGAGTGGAGAACAAAAGCTTGTGGTCGCAAATAGTGACTCCAATGATTAAGAGCTCTAACCATGGCGTAAAACTCTTTATCATACGTGGAATAATTCAACTTGGCCTGATTTAGTTTCTCGCTAAAATAAGCAATAGGTTTGCCACATTGAATTAAAACAGTCCCAATACCCGTTCCACTTGCGTCACACTCAACTTCAAATGGTTTAGTGAAATCAGGTAAAGCTAAAATAGGCGTTTTACACATTTTCTCTTTTACTAGTTCAAACGTCTTTTGAGGCTGCGTCACTCCATGTAAATTTTCCATGTTTAGTGCATTCGAGTTATAGGAGCTAATAACGTCTTTGAAATTATTTATAAACCTCCTATAAAAAGAAGCTAAACCATGAAAAGATCTCACCTCGGTGATAGTTGTGGGAAGCGGCCAAGAAGAAATTGCTTCTACTTTGGATGGATCCACCTTCACCCCTTCATCGAAATGATGAAACCAAGGAAGCCAATCTCCCTTTGCATAAACGTGCACTTTTCAAGCTTTCCATACGGTTTTTGCTCTTTTAGAACTTCGAACAATTGTTGCAAATGATCTAAATGATCCTCCTTGTTAGCACTATAGACAAGAATATCATCCAAATACACAACCACGAACTTTCCCAAAAACGGCCTAAGTACTTCATTCATCAATCTCATGAACGTACTAGGGGCATTTGTGAGACCAAATGGCATAACCAACCATTCATACAACCCATACTTCGTTTTGAAAGCCGTCTTCCACTCATCTCCCTCTCTCATGCATATTTGGTGGTATCCACTTCTCAAATCAATTTTCGAAAACAAATTGGATCCACTTAACTCATCTAACATGTCATCTAACCTAGGGATGGGAAATCTGTATTTGATGGTTATATTGTTCACGGCACGGCTATCAATACACATCCTCCATGTCCCGTCTTTTTTTTAACAAGTAAAGCCGGAACGACACATGGACTTTTACTCTCTCACGTAGCCTTTCTTCATCAATTCACCGATTTGGCTTTGTAACTCCTCACTTTCTTTGGGATTGCATCTATAGGAAGGTTTATTTGGGAGTGGTGCTCGGGAATGAGATCAATTTGATGCTCAATTCCACGTTTAGGGGGTAGGCCATTTGGTAGGTCATTAGGAAACACGTCTCCAAATCCCTCCAATAACTCCCTCAAATTTGAATCTTCAACTTCCATTCCCTCGTTCACCTCCTTAGCAACTAGAACATACACGACCTGATTTGTTCCCAACTCCCTCTCGAATCTTTTTCTCCCTAAAAACACACTACCCCTCACGAGGTTCTTTTTTGGCTTAGGTGTTGTATCTCGTATTTTTGAAGGGGGCAATGGTAATAAGGTTTTGGTTTTACCATTCTTGTTTACCTTATACACATTCGAACAACCATCATGCATTACTTTTCGATCAAATTGCCACGGTCTACCAAGTAGAATATGGCACGCAATCATAGGAATTACATCACATAGAATTTCATCTTCATAATTTCCAATGGAAAACGTGATTAAAACTCTATTCTTCACCCTTACTTCACTATCATCATCTAACCATTTCGGTTTATAAGGATGTGGATGTTTAGTAGTAGGTAATGCTAACTTCTCTACAAGTTCGGTTGAAGCTACATTTGTACAACTACCACCATCAATGATTAACGTGCATAGCTTCTTATTCACTAAGCATTTCGAATGAAAAATGGTTTCTCTTTGTTCCTCATTTTCGGCCACGACATTGAGAGTACAAGGATCTCCTAAGAACCAACATTTCACCCTCCATTTCTGGATTACACACGTCCTCATCACTTTCGTTACCTAAATCGGATTTATCATGTTGCTTTTCTAAGAGGTATATCCTCTCCAATTACGTCTATCTCCTCTATGTCCCTTATAGTCATGATTCTTTTCGTAGGACAAGTCGATTGGTAATGACCATAACCTTGACACTTAAAACATTTAACTTTAAAGGCTTTATCATCTACAACTTTCTCCTTCTCTTTCGGAATGAAATCTGATTTTTTTTCTTATCAAAGTTGCTAGTACTAGTATTAGCTTTAAAAGTACTAAATGGCTTTGAATAAGACTTACTTGTTGTTGCTTTCTTCTTTTGGCTGTCAATTTTGAGAGCCACTTTGCAAGCCTCGTCGAAAGAAAGGTATGGGTACACCTCCACTTTCTCACGCACATCCTCATTTAGGCCTCCCAAGAATCCGCCCAATTTTTGCTCCTCCATTTCTTCTATTTCACAAACAATGGAAAGCTTTTCGAATTCCTTGATGTACTCATCCATGGACGTGGTGCCTTGTTTGAGTGTGGACCATCTAACATACCGATTTTGCTTGTAGTTAGTTGGAACAAAACGCTTCGTAATTGCTTCTTCAATTTCTCCCAAGTAGCAATCTTGGATTTGTTCTCCTTCACCCTTTGCCTCTTCAAGCCTTCTAACCAAATGGATGCATATTTGGTTAGTTTCAAAACAACAACCTTGTATTTCTTATCATTCGGAGTGTCTTTGTAATCAAAAAACGCTCCAAAGAACGTTCCCATTCAATGCATAATTCCGGATCACTAGCTCCGTCAAAATCTGGAACTTCAATTTTCAAACCCCTATCATCGGCCCTAGAACTCCTTTCTTCCTCATTGGGTTTCCTCTTAAACAATTCTAAGGTTATCTTTGCCATCATGTCGTGTAATGCTTCGTTTTGCTTAGCTAGAGCTTCTAGCATCGCATCTCTTCTAGCATTATCATCTATTTCATCGTCCATTTTGAGAACTTAGCTCTTGATACCACTTGATACGAAAACGTATATGAAAATGTAACCTAAGCTCGATAAGCTTTACTCACTTATTTATGCTTAAGGATTCTAAATCGGTTTTGAATATTATCTTACTTAGAAACTGATTTAGGAGGTTTTTTGAGAGTGGATTTAATTAGTTTAAACTCACTAATTATATTAACTCTCTCTTAAATTAAGTTTAACTCACTTAACTCAAGGGTTTCGAAATTAAGATCACTTCTTAATCACAAGAGGAATTTCGGATTTTTCAATCTCCAAAAAAACCGAATAAACACAAAGTTTAAATCAAAACTAAAACTAACTTTCATTTATGATCACCATTACATATATATTACAAGCTAATCAATCTCAAAAAGATCTAAGTACCAAAGTGATTAAACAAAGCAATTAAACAACAAAGATCTCTTAATCCAACAAAGATGTAAGAAGGAATAGTGTTGTTGTGTGTTTTGTTGACTTTGGGGCAAGGAGGGCCGGTTTTCATCACCAAGTGGGGGGCTTCTCTTAGCTTGCAAGGGAAGCTTCAAAAGATCTTCAAGAACCCCTTTTCACACGTCCCAAGTGTGATTCGCAACCCCAAGCATGGTTCGTCCAATTTGCACTTACGCTAAACAAAATAATTCCGGGTTTACAAAAACCGAAAATTACAAAAACGTTAATTAAACTAACTAGCTTAATTAACTTCCTTTCCTTCGTTGCTCAACATAATTAAACTAGTACTAATCTTTAAACCGTGAATCTCTCCCTTGTTGTGATTGAGAGTAGCACTTAGTAGAATTTCGGAATTAGCAACTGATTTCGTATAAGAAACTCAAATGCAATCAACAAAGCTAATTGAATCAAATGAAACTCAAATGCATTCAACGAAGCTAATAGAATCAAATGAAACTCAAATGCATTCAACAAAGCTAATTGAATCAAATGAAACTCAAATGCATTCAACAAAGCTAATAGAATCAAAGAAAAGTCAAATGCATTCAACAAAGCTAATTGAATCAAATGAAACTCAAATGCCTTCAACAAAGCTAATTGAATAAAATGAAATCAAACAAAGCTAATTGAATCAAATGAAGTCAAACAAAGCTAATTAAAATCAAATGAAAGGCAAATGAAGTCAAACAAAGCTAATAGAATCAAATGAAACTCAAATGCATTCAACAAAGCTAATTGAATCAAATGAAAGTCAAATGAAGTCAAACAAAGCTAATTGAATCAAATGAAACTCTAAATGCGTTCAACAAAGCTAATTGAATCAAATGAAACTCAAATGCATTCAACAAAGCTAATTGAATCAAATGAAACTCAAAATGCATTCAACAAAGCTAATTGAATCAAATGAAACTCAAATGCATTCAACAAAACTAATTGAATCAAATGAAAGTCAAATGAAGTCAAACAAAGCTAATTGAATCAAATGAAACTCAAATGCATTCAACAAAGCTAATTGAATCAAATGAAAGTCAAATGAAGTCAAACAAACCTAATTGAATCAAATGAAACTCAAATGCAATCAACAAAGCTAATTGAATCAAATGAAACTCAAATGCATTCAACGAAGCTAATAGAATCAAATGAAACTCAAATGCATTCAACAAAGCTAATTGAATCAAATGAAACTCAAATGCGTTCAACAAAGCTAATTGAATCAAATTAAAGTCAAATGCATTCAATAAAGCTAATTGAATCAAATGAAACTCAAATGCATTCAACAAAGCTAATTGAATCAAATGAAACTCAAATGCATTTAACAAAGCTAATTGAATCAAATTAAAGTCAAATGCATTCAACAAAGCTAATTGAATCAAATGAAACTCAAATGCATTCAACAAAGCTCATTGAATCAAATGAAACTCAAAATGCGTTCAACAATGCTAATTGAATCAAATGAAGTCTAACAAAGCTAATTGAATCAAATGAAACTCAAATGCAATCAACAAAGCTAATTGAATCAAATGAAACTCAAATGCATTCAACGAACCTAATAGAATCAAATGAAACTCAAATGCATTCAACAAAGCTAATTGAATCAAATGAAACTCAAATGCATTCAACAAAGCTAATAGAATCAAAGAAAAGTCAAATGCATTCAACAAAGCTAATTGAATCAAATGAAAGTCAAATGAAGTCAAACAAAGCTAATTAAATCAAATGAAAGGCAAATGAAGTCAAACAAAGCTAATTGAATCAAATGAAACTCAAATGCATTCAAGAAAGCTAATAGAATCAAATGAAACTCAAATGCAATCAACAAAGCTAATTGAATCAAATGAAACTCAAATGCATTCAACAAAGCTAATAGAATCAAATGAAACTCAAATGCATTCAACAAAGCTAATTGAATCAAATGAAACTCAAATGCATTCAACAAAGCTAATTTAATCAAATGAAGTCTAACAAAGCTAACTGAATCAAATGAAGTCAAACAAACCTAATTGAATCAAATGAATGTCAAATGAAGTCAAACAAAGCTAATAGAATCAAATGAAACTCAAATGCATTCAACAAAGCTAATTGAATCAAATGAAACTCAAATGCATTCAACACAACTAATTGAATCAAATGAAAGTCAAATGAAGTCAAACAAAGCTAATTGAATCTAATGAAACTCAAATGCATTCAACAAAGCTAATTGAATCAATTGAAAGTCAAATGAAGTCAAACAAAGCTAATTGAATCAAATGAAACTCAAATGCATTCAACAAAGCTAATTGAATCAAATGAAACTCAAATGCATTCAACCAAGCTAATAGAATCAAATGAAAGTCAAATGAAGTCAAACAAAGCTAATAGAATCAAATGAAACTCAAATGCATTCAACAAAGCTAATTGAATCAAATGAAAGTCAAATGAAGTCAAACAAAGCTAATTGATTCAAATGAAACTCAAATGCATTCAACAAAGCTAATTGAATCAAATGAAACTCAAAATGCATTCAACAAAGCTAATTGAATCAAATGAAACTCAAATGCATTCAACAAAACTAATTAAATCAAATGAAAGTCAAATGAAGTCAAACAAAGCTAATTGAATCAAATGAAACTCAAATGCATTCAACAAAGCTAATTGAATTAAATGAAAGTCAAATGAAGTCAAACAAAGCTAATTGAATCAAATGAAACTCTAATGCATTCAACAAAGCTAATTGAATCAAATGAAACTCAAATGAAGTCAAACAAACCTAATTGAATCAAATGAAACTCAAATGCATTCAACAAAGCTAATTGAATCAAATGAAACTCAAATGCATTCAACAAAGCTAATTGAATCAAATGAAACTCAAATGCATTAAACAAAGCTAATTGAATCAAATGAAACTCAAAATGCGTTCAACAAAGCTAATTGAATCAAATGAAACTCAAATGCATTCAACAAAGCTAATTGAATCAAATGAAACTCAAAATGCATTCAACAAAGCTAATTGAATCAAATGAAACTCAAATGCATTCAACAAAACTAATTGAATCAAATGAAAGTCAAATGAAGTCAAACAAAGCTAATTGAATCAAATGAAACTCAAATGCATTCAACAAAGCTAATTGAATCAAATGAAAGTCAAATGAAGTCAAACAAACCTAATTGAATCAAATGAAACTCAAATGCAATCAACAAAGCTAATTGAATCAAATGAAACTCAAATGCATTCAACGAAGCTAATAGAATCAAATGAAACTCAAATGCATTCAACAAAGCTAATTGAATCAAATGAAACTCAAATGCATTCAACAAAGCTAATAGAATCAAAGAAAAGTCAAATGCATTCAACAAAGCTAATTGAATCAAATGAAACTCAAATGCATTCAACAAAGCTAATTGAATCAAATGAAATCAAACAAAGCTAATTGAATCAAATGAAGTCAAACAAAGCTAATTAAAATCAAATGAAAGGCAAATGAAGTCAAACAAAGCTAATAGAATCAAATGAAACTCAAATGCATTCAACAAAGCTAATTGAATCAAATGAAAGTCAAATGAAGTCAAACAAAGCTAATTGAATCAAATGAAACTCAAATGCATTCAACAAAGCTAATTGAATCAAATGAAACTCAAATGCATTCAACAAAGCTAATTGAATCAAATGAAACTCAAAATGCATTCAACAAAGCTAATTGAATCAAATGAAACTCAAATGCATTCAACAAAACTAATTGAATCAAATGAAAGTCAAATGAAGTCAAACAAAGCTAATTGAATCAAATGAAACTCAAATGCATTCAACAAAGCTAATTGAATCAAATGAAAGTCAAATGAAGTCAAACAAACCTAATTGAATCAAATGAAACTCAAATGCAATCAACAAAGCTAATTGAATCAAATGAAACTCAAATGCATTCAACAAAGCTAATAGAATCAAATGAAACTCAAATGCATTCAACAAAGCTAATTGAATCAAATGAAACTCAAATGCATTCAACAAAGCTAATTGAATCAAATTAAAGTCAAATGCATTCAACAAAGCTAATTGAATCAAATGAAACTCAAATGCATTCAACAAAGCTAATTGAATCAAATGAAACTCAAATGCATTCAACAAAGCTAATTGAATCAAATGAAAGTCAAATGCATTCAACAAAGCTAATTGAATCAAATGAAACTCAAATGCATTCAACAAAGCTCATTGAATCAAATGAAACTCAAAATGCGTTCAACAATGCTAATTGAATCAAATGAAGTCTAACAAAGCTAATTGAATCAAATGAAACTCAAATGCAATCAACAAATCTAATTGAATCAAATGAAACTCAAATGCATTCAACGAACCTAATAGAATCAAATGAAACTCAAATGCATTCAACAAAGCTAATTGAATCAAATGAAACTCAAATGCATTCAACAAAGCTAATAGAATCAAAGAAAAGTCAAATGCATTCAACAAAGCTAATTGAATCAAATGAAAGTCAAATGAAGTCAAACAAAGCTAATTAAATCAAATGAAAGGCAAATGAAGTCAAACAAAGCTAATTGAATCAAATGAAACTCAAATGCATTCAAGAAAGCTAATTGAATCAAATGAAACTCAAATGCAATCAACAAAGCTAATTGAATCAAATGAAACTCAAATGCATTCAACGAAGCTAATAGAATCAAATGAAACTCAAATGTATTCAACAAAGCTAATTGAATCAAATGAAACTCAAATGCATTCAACAAAGCTAATTTAATCAAATGAAGTCTAACAAAGCTAACTGAATCAAATGAAGTCAAACAAACCTAATTGAATCAAATGAATGTCAAATGAAGTCAAACAAAGCTAATAGAATCAAATGAAACTCAAATGCATTCAACAAAGCTAATTGAATCAAATGAAACTCAAATGCATTCAACACAACTAATTGAATCAAATGAAAGTCAAATGAAGTCAAACAAAGCTAATTGAATCTAATGAAACTCAAATGCATTCAACAAAGCTAATTGAATCAAATTAAAGTCAAATGAAGTCAAACAAACCTAATTGAATCAAATGAAACTCAAATGCAATCAACAAAGCTAATTGAATCAAATGAAACTCAAATGCATTCAACAAAGCTAATAGAATCAAATGAAACTCAAATGCATTCAACAAAGCTAATTGAATCAAATGAAACTCAAATGCATTCAACAAAGCTAATTGAATCAAATTAAAGTCAAATGCATTCAACAAAGCTAATTGAATCAAATGAAACTCAAATGCATTCAACAAAGCTAATTGAATCAAATGAAACTCAAATGCATTCAACAAAGCTAATTGAATCAAATGAAAGTCAAATGCATTCAATTCAACAAAGCTAATTGAATCAAATGAAACTCAAATGCATTCAAACAAAGCTAATTGAATCAAATGAAACTCAAATGCATTCAACAAAGCTAATTGAATCAAATGAAACTCAAATGCATTCAACAAAGCTAATTGAATCAAATGAAACTCAAATGCATTCAACAAAGCTAATTGAATCAAATGAAACTCAAATGCATTCAACAAAGCTAATTGAATCAAATGAAACTCAAATGCATTCAACAAAGCTAATTGAATCAAATGAAGTCAAACAAAGCTAATTGAATCAAATGAAGTCAAACAAAGCTAATTGAATCAAATGAAACTCAAATGCATTCAACAAAGCTAATTGAATCAAATGAAACTCAAATGCATTCAACAAAGCTAATTGAATCAAATGAAACTCAAATGCATTCAACAAAGCTAATTGAATCAAATGAAAGTCAAATGAAGTCAAACAAAGCTAATTGAATCAAATGAAACTCAAATGCATTCAACAAAGCTAATTGAATCAAATGAAAGTCAAATGAAGTCAAACAAAGCTAATTGAATCAAATGAAACTCAAATGCATTCAACAAAGCTAATTGAATCAAATGAAACTCAAATGCATTCAACAAAGCTAATTGAATCAAATGAAACTCAAATGCATTCAACAAAGCTAATTGAATCAAATGAAACTCAAATGCATTCAACAAAGCTAATTGAATCAAATGAAAGTCAAATGAAGTCAAACAAAGCTAATTGAATCAAATGAAACTCAAATGCATTCAACAAAGCTAATTGAATCAAATGAAACTCAAAATGCATTCAACAAAGCTAATTGAATCAAATGAAACTCAAATGCATTCAACAAAGCTAATTGAATCAAATGAAAGTCAAATGAAGTCAAACAAAGCTAATTGAATCAAATGAAACTCAAATGCATTCAACAAAGCTAATTGAATCAAATGAAAGTCAAATGAAGTCAAACAAAGCTAATTGAATCAAATGAAACTCAAATGCATTCAACAAAGCTAATTGAATCAAATGAAACTCAAATGCATTCAAACAAAGCTAATTGAATCAAATGAAACTCAAATGCATTCAACAAAGCTAATTGAATCAAATGAAACTCAAATGCATTCAACAAAGCTAATTGAATCAAATGAAACTCAAATGCATTCAACAAAGCTAATTGAATCAAATGAAACTCAAATGCATTCAACAAAGCTAATTGAATCAAATGAAACTCAAAATGCATTCAACAAAGCTAATTGAATCAAATGAAACTCAAATGCATTCAACAAAGCTAATTGAATCAAATGAAACTCAAAATGCATTCAACAAAGCTAATTGAATCAAATGAAACTCAAATGCATTCAACAAAGCTAATTGAATCAAATGAAAGTCAAATGAAGTCAAACAAAGCTAATTGAATCAAATGAAACTCAAATGCATTCAACAAAGCTAATTGAATCAAATGAAAGTCAAATGAAGTCAAACAAACCTAATTGAATCAAATGAAACTCAAATGCATTCAACAAAGCTAATTGAATCAAATGAAACTCAAATGCATTCAACAAAGCTAATTGAATCAAATGAAACTCAAATGCATTCAACAAAGCTAATTGAATCAAATGAAACTCAAATGCATTCAACAAAGCTAATTGAATCAAATGAAACTCAAATGCATTCAACAAAGCTAATTGAATCAAATGAAATCAAACAAAGCTAATTGAATCAAATGAAGTCAAACAAAGCTAATTAAAATCAAATGAAACTCAAATGCATTCAACAAAGCTAATTGAATCAAATGAAACTCAAATGCATTCAACAAAGCTAATTGAATCAAATGAAAGTCAAATGAAGTCAAACAAAGCTAATTGAATCAAATGAAACTCAAATGCATTCAACAAAGCTAATTGAATCAAATGAAACTCAAATGCATTCAACAAAGCTAATTGAATCAAATGAAACTCAAAATGCATTCAACAAAGCTAATTGAATCAAATGAAACTCAAATGCATTCAACAAAGCTAATTGAATCAAATGAAAGTCAAATGCATTCAACAAAGCTAATTGAATCAAATGAAACTCAAATGCATTCAACAAAGCTAATTGAATCAAATGAAACTCAAATGCATTCAACAAAGCTAATTGAATCAAATGAAACTCAAAATGCATTCAACAAAGCTAATTGAATCAAATGAAAGTACTCAAATGCATTCAACAAAGCTAATTAAATCAAATGAAACTCAAAATGCATTCAACAAAGCTAATTGAATCAAATGAAACTCAAATGCATTCAACAAAACTAATTGAATCAAATGAAAGTCAAATGAAGTCAAACAAAGCTAATTGAATCAAATGAAACTCAAATGCATTCAACAAAGCTAATTGAATCAAATGAAAGTCAAATGAAGTCAAACAAACCTAATTGAATCAAATGAAACTCAAATGCAATCAACAAAGCTAATTGAATCAAATGAAACTCAAATGCATTCAACAAAGCTAATTGAATCAAATTAAAGTTCATTCAACAAAGCTAATTGAATCAAATGAAACTCAAATGAAGTCAAACAAAGCTAATTGAATCAAATGAAACTCAAAATGCGTTCAACAAAGCTAATTGAATCAAATGAAACTCAAATGCATTCAACAAAGCTAATTGAATCAAATGAAACTCAAATGAAGTCAAACAAAGCTAATTGAATCAAATGAAACTCAAATGCATTCAACAAAGCTAATTGAATCAAATGAAAGTCAAATGAAGTCAAACAAAGCTAATTGAATCAAATGAAACTCAAATGCATTCAACAAAGCTAATTGAATCAAATGAAAGTCAAATGAAGTCAAACAAACCTAATTGAATCAAATGAAACTCAAATGCAATCAACAAAGCTAATTGAATCAAATGAAACTCAAATGCATTCAACGAAGCTAATTGAATCAAATGAAACTCAAATGCATTCAACAAAGCTAATTGAATCAAATGAAACTCAAATGCATTCAACAAAGCTAATTGAATCAAATGAAAAGTCAAATGCATTCAACAAAGCTAATTGAATCAAATGAAACTCAAATGCCTTCAACAAAGCTAATTGAATCAAATGAAATCAAACAAAGCTAATTGAATCAAATGAAGTCAAACAAAGCTAATTAAAATCAAATGAAAGGCAAATGAAGTCAAACAAAGCTAATAGAATCAAATGAAACTCAAATGCATTCAACAAAGCTAATTGAATCAAATGAAAGTCAAATGAAGTCAAACAAAGCTAATTGAATCAAATGAAACTCAAAATGCGTTCAACAAAGCTAATTGAATCAAATGAAACTCAAATGCATTCAACAAAGCTAATTGAATCAAATGAAACTCAAAATGCATTCAACAAAGCTAATTGAATCAAATGAAACTCAAATGCATTCAACAAAACTAATTGAATCAAATGAAAGTCAAATGAAGTCAAACAAAGCTAATTGAATCAAATGAAACTCAAATGCATTCAACAAAGCTAATTGAATCAAATGAAAGTCAAATGAAGTCAAACAAAACCTAATTGAATCAAATGAAACTCAAATGCAATCAACAAAGCTAATTGAATCAAATGAAACTCAAATGCATTCAACGAAGCTAATAGAATCAAATGAAACTCAAATGCATTCAACAAAGCTAATTGAATCAAATGAAACTCAAATGCATTCAACAAAGCTAATAGAATCAAAGAAAAGTCAAATGCATTCAACAAAGCTAAATGAATCAAATGAAACTCAAATGCATTCAACAAAGCTAATTGAATCAAATGAAATCAAACAAAGCTAATTGAATCAAATGAAATCAAACAAAGCTAATTGAATCAAATGAAGTCAAACAAAGCTAATTAAATCAAATGAAAGGCAAATGAAGTCAAACAAAGCTAATAGAATCAAATGAAACTCAAATGCATTCAACAAAGCTAATTGAATCAAATGAAAGTCAAATGAAGTCAAACAAAGCTAATTGAATCAAATGAAACTCAAATGCATTCAACAAAGCTCATTGAATCAAATGAAACTCAAAATGCGTTCAACAATGCTAATTGAATCAAATGAAATCTAACAAAGCTAATTGAATCAAATGAAACTCAAATGCAATCAACAAAGCTAATTGAATCAAATGAAACTCAAATGCATTCAACGAAGCTAATAGAATCAAATGAAACTCAAATGCATTCAACAAAGCTAATTGAATCAAATGAAACTCAAATGCATTCAACAAAGCTAATAGAATCAAATGAAAGTCAAATGCATTCAACAAAGCTAATTGAATCAAATGAAAGTCAAATGAAGTCAAACAAAGCTAATTGAATCAAATGAAACTCAAATGCATTCAACAAAGCTAATTGAATCAAATGAAACTCAAATGCAATCAACAAAGCTAATTGAATCAAATGAAACTCAAATGCATTCAACAAAGCTAATAGAATCAAATGAAACTCAAATGCATTCAACAAAGCTAATTGAATCAAATGAAACTCAAATGCATTCAACAAAGCTAATTGAATCAAATGAAGTCAAACAAAGCTAACAATCAAATGAAATCAAACAAACCTAATTGAATCAAATGAATGTCAAATGAAGTCAAACTCAAATGCATTCAACAAAGCTAATTGAATCAAATGAAACTCAAATGCATTCAACAAAGCTAATTGAATCAAATGAAAGTCAAATGAAGTCAAACAAAGCTAATTGAATCAAATGAAACTCAAATGCATTCAACAAAGCTAATTGAATCAAATGAAAGTCAAATGAAGTCAAACAAAGCTAATTGAATCAAATGAAACTCAAATGCATTCAACAAAAGCTAATTGAATCAAATGAAACTCAAATGCATTCAACGAAGCTAATTGAATCAAATGAAAATCAAATGAAGTAAAACAAAGCTAATTGATTCAAATGAAACTCAAATGCATTCAACAAAGCTAATTGAATCAAATGAAACTCAAAATGCATTCAACAAAGCTAATTGAATCAAATGAAACTCAAATGCATTCAACAAAGCTAATTGAATCAAATGAAACTCAAAATGCGTTCAACAATGCTAATTGAATCAAATGAAACGTACTCAAATGCATTCAACAAAGCTATTAAATCAAATGAAAGTCAATTGAAGTCAAACAAAGCTAATTGAATCAAATGAAACTCAAATGCATTCAACAAAGCTAATTGAATCAAATGAAAGTCAAATGAAGTCAAACAAAGCTAATTGAATCAAATGAAACTCAAATGCATTCAACAAAGCTAATTGAATCAAATGAAAGTCAAATGAAGTCAAACAAAGCTAATTGAATCAAATGAAACTCAAAATGCATTCAACAAAGCTAATTCAATCAAATGAAACTCAAATGCATTCAACAAAGCTAATTGAATCAAATTAAAGTCAAATGAAGTCAAACAAAGCTAATTCAATCAAATGAAACTCAAATGCATTCAACAAAGCTAATTGAATCAAATGAAAGTCAAATGAAGTCAAACAAACCTAATTGAATCAAATGAAACTCAAATGCATTCAACAAAGCTAATTGAATCAAATGAAAGTCAAATGAAGTCAAACAAACCTAATTGAATCAAATGAAACTCAAATGCAATCAACAAAGCTAATTGAATCAAATGAAACTCAAATGCATTCAACAAAGCTAATAGAATCAAATGAAACTCAAATGCATTCAACAAAGCTAATTGAATCAAATGAAACTCAAATGCATTCAACAAAGCTAATAGAATCAAAGAAAAGTCAAATGCATTCAACAAAGCTAATTGAATCAAATGAAACTCAAATGCCTTCAACAAAGCTAATTGAATCAAATGAAATCAAACAAAGCTAATTGAATCAAATGAAGTCAAACAAAGCTAATTAAAATCAAATGAAAGGCAAATGAAGTCAAACAAAGCTAATAGAATCAAATGAAACTCAAATGCATTCAACAAAGCTAATTGAATCAAATGAAAGTCAAATGAAGTCAAACAAAGCTAATTGAATCAAATGAAACTCAAAATGCATTCAACAAAGCTAATTGAATCAAATGAAACTCAAATGCATTCAACAAAGCTAATTGAATCAAATGAAACTCAAAATGCATTCAACAAAGCTAATTGAATCAAATGAAACTCAAATGCATTCAACAAAACTAATTGAATCAAATGAAACTCAAATGCATTCAAACAAAGCTAATTGAATCAAATGAAACTCAAATGCATTCAACAAAGCTAATTGAATCAAATGAAAGTCAAATGAAGTCAAACAAACCTAATTGAATCAAATGAAACTCAAATGCAATCAACAAAGCTAATTGAATCAAATGAAACTCAAATGCATTCAACAAAGCTAATAGAATCAAATGAAACTCAAATGCATTCAACAAAGCTAATTGAATCAAATGAAACTCAAATGCATTCAACAAAGCTAATTGAATCAAATGAAAGTCAAATGAAGTCAAACAAAGCTAATTGAATCAAATGAAACTCAAATGCATTCAACAAAGCTAATTGAATCAAATGAAACTCAAATGCATTCAACAAAGCTAATTGAATCAAATGAAGTCTAACAAAGCTAATTGAATCAAATGAAACTCAAATGCAATCAACAAAGCTAATTAAATCAAATGAAACTCAAATGCATTCAACGAAGCTAATAGAATCAAATGAAACTCAAATGCATTCAACAAAGCTAATTGAATCAAATGAAACTCAAATGCATTCAACAAAGCTAATTGAATCAAAGAAAAGTCAAATGCATTCAACAAAGCTAATTGAATCAAATGAAACGTCAAATGAAGTCAAACAAAGCTAATTGAATCAAATGAAACTCAAATGCATTCAACAAAGCTAATTGAATCAAATGAAACTCAAATGAAATCAACAAAGCTAATAGAATCAAATGAAAATCAAATGCATTCAACAAAGCTAATTGAATCAAATGAAACTCAAATGTATTCAACAAAGCTAATTGAATCAAATGAAACTCAAATGCATTCAACAAAGCTAATTGAATCAAATGAAGTCTAACAAAGCTAACTGAATCAAATGAAGTCAAACAAACCTAATTGAATCAAATGAAAGTCAAATGAAGTCAAACAAAGCTAATTGAATCAAATGAAACTCAAATGCATTCAACAAAACTAATTGAATCAAATGAAAGTCAAATGAAGTCAAACAAAGCTAATTGAATCATAATGAAACTCAAATGCATTCAACAAAGCTAATTGAATCAAATGAAAGTCAAATGAAGTCAAACAAAGCTAATTGAATCAAATGAAACTCAAATGCATTCAACAAAAGCTAATTGAATCAAATGAAACTCAAATGCATTCAACGAAGCTAATAGAATCAAATGAAACTCAAATGAAGTCAAACAAAGCTAATTGAATCAAATGAAACTCAAATGCATTCAACAAAGCTAATTGAATCAAATGAAACTCAAAATGCATTCAACAATGCTAATTGAATCAAATGAAACTCAAATGCATTCAACAAAGCTCATTGAATCAAATGAAACTCAAAATGCGTTCAACAATGCTAATTGAATCAAATGAAAGCTAACTCAAATGCATTCAACAAAGCTATTAAATCAAATGAAAGTCAAATGAAGTCAAACAAAGCTAATTGAATCAAATGAAACTCAAATGCATTCAACAAAGCTAATTGAATCAAATGAAAGTCAAATGAAGTCAAACAAAGCTAATTGAATCAAATGAAACTCAAATGCATTCAACAAAGCTAATTGAATCAAATGAAACTCAAATGAAGTCAAACAAAGCTAATTGAATCAAATGAAACTCAAAATGCGTTCAACAAAGCTAATTGAATCAAATGAAACTCAAATGCATTCAACAAAGCTAATTGAATCAAATTAAACTCAAATGAAGTCAAACAAAGCTAATTGAATCAAATGAAACTCAAATGCATTCAACAAAGCTAATTGAATCAAATGAAAGTCAAATGAAGTCAAACAAAGCTAATTGAATCAAATGAAACTCAAATGCATTCAACAAAGCTAATTGAATCAAATGAAAGTCAAATGAAGTCAAACAAACCTAATTGAATCAAATGAAACTCAAATGCAATCAACAAAGCTAATTGAATCAAATGAAACTCAAATGCATTCAACAAAGCTAATAGAATCAAATGAAACTCAAATGCATTCAACAAAGCTAATTGAATCAAATGAAACTCAAATGCATTCAACAAAGCTAATTGAATCAAATGAAACATCAAATGCATTCAACAAAGCTAATTGAATCAAATGAAAGTCAAATGAAGTCAAACAAAGCTAATTGAATCAAATGAAACTCAAATGCATTCAACAAAGCTAATTGAATCAAATGAAAGTCAAATGAAGTCAAACAAACCTAATTGAATCAAATGAAACTCAAATGCATTCAACAAAGCTAATTGAATCAAATGAAAGTCAAATGAAGTCAAACAAACCTAATTGAATCAAATGAAACTCAAATGCAATCAACAAAGCTAATTGAATCAAATGAAACTCAAATGCATTCAACAAAGCTAATGAATCAAATGAAAGTCAAATGCATTCAACAAAGCTAATTGAATCAAATGAAACTTAAATGCATTCAACAAAGCTAATTGAATCAAATGGAAATCAAACAAAGCAAATTAAATCAAATGAAGTCAAACAAAGCTAATTAAAATCAAATAAAAGGCAAATTAAGTTAAACAAAGCTAATAGAATCAAATGAAACTCAAATGCATTCAACAAAGCTAATTGAATCAAATGAAAGTCAAATGAAGTCAAACAAAGCTAATTGAATCAAATGAAACTCAAAATGCGTTCAACAAAGCTAATTGAATCAAATGAAACTCAAATGCATTCAAGAAAGCTAATTGAATCAAATGAAACTCAAAATGCATTCAACAAAGCTAATTGAATCAAATGAAACTCAAATGCATTCAACAAAACTAATTGAATCAAATGAAAGTCAAATGAAGTCAAACAAAGCTAATTGAATCAAATGAAACTCAAATGCATTCAACAAAGCTAATTGAATCAAATGAAAAGTCAAATGCATTCAACAAAGCTAATTGAATCAAATGAAAGTCAAATGAAGTCAAAAAAAGCTAATTGAATCAAATGAAACTCAAATGCATTCAACAAAGCTAATTGAATCAAATGAAACTCAAATGAAATCAACAAAGCTAATAGAATCAAATGAAACTCAAATGCATTCAACAAAGCTAATAGAATCAAATGAAACTCAAATGCATTCAACAAAGCTAATTGAATCAAATGAAACTCAAATGCATTCAACAAAGCTAATTGAATCAAATGAAGTCTAACAAAGCTAATTGAATCAAATGAAAGTCAAACAAACCTAATTGAATCAAATGAATTCAAATGAATCAAACTCAAATGCATTCAACAAAGCTAATTGAATCAAATGAAACTCAAATGCATTCAACAAAACTAATTGAATCAAATGAAAGTCAAATGAAGTCAAACAAAGCTAATTGAATCAAATGAAACTCAAATGCATTCAACAAAGCTAATTGAATCAAATGAAAGTCAAATGAAGTCAAACAAACCTAATTGAATCAAATGAAACTCAAATGCAATCAACAAAGCTAATTGAATCAAATGAAACTCCAAATGCATTCAACAAAGCTAATAGAATCAAATGAAACTCAAATGCATTCAACAAAGCTAATTGAATCAAATGAAACTCAAATGCATTCAACAAAGCTAATAGAATCAAAAGAAAAGTCAAATGCATTCAAACAAAGCTAATTGAATCAAATGAAACTCAAATGCATTCAACAAAGCTAATTGAATCAAATGAAACTCAAACAAAGCTAATTGAATCAAGCGAAATCCAAACAAAGCTAATTGAATCAAATGAAGTCAAACAAAGCTAATTAAATCAAATGAAAGCCAAATGAAGTCAAACAAAGCTAATAGAATCAAATGAAACTCAAATGCATTCAACAAAGCTAATTGAATCAAATGAAAGTCAAATGAAGTCAAACAAAGCTAATTGAATCAAATGAAACTCAAATGCATTCAACAAAGCTAATTGAATCAAATGAAACTCAAAATGCGTTCAACAATGCTAATTGAATCAAATGAAGTCCAACAAAGCTAATTGAATCAAATGAAACTCAAATGCAATCAACAAAGCTAATTGAATCAAATGAAACTCAAATGCATTCAACAAAGCTAATAGAATCAAATGAAACTCAAATGCATTCAACAAAGCTAATTGAATCAAATGAAACTCAAATGCATTCAACAAAGCTAATAGAATCAAAGAAAAGTCAAATGCATTCAACAAAGCTAATTGAATCAAATGAAAGTCAAATGAAGTCAAACAAAGCTAATTGAATCAAATGAAACTCAAATGCATTCAACAAAGCTAATTGAATCAAATGAAACTCAAATGCAATCAACAAAGCTAATTGAATCAAATGAAAATCAAATGCATTCAACGAAGCTAATAGAATCAAATGAAACTCAAATGTATTCAACAAAGCTAATTGAATCAAATGAAACTCAAATGCATTCAACAAAGCTAATTGAATCAAATGAAGTCTAACAAAGCTAACTGAATCAAATGAAGTCAAACAAACCTAATTGAATCAAATGAATGTCAAATGAAGTCAAACTCAAATGCATTCAACAAAGCTAATTGAATCAAATGAAACTCAAATGCATTCAACACAACTAATTGAATCAAATGAAAGTCAAATGAAGTCAAACAAAGCTAATTGAATCTAATGAAACTCAAATGCATTCAACAAAGCTAATTGAATCAATTGAAAGTCAAATGAAGTCAAACAAAGCTAATTGAATCAAATGAAACTCAAATGCATTCAAAAAAAGCTAATTGAATCAAATGAAACTCAAATGCATTCAACGAAGCTAATAGAATCAAATGAAAATCAAATGAAGTAAAACAAAGCTAATTGATTCAAATGAAACTCAAATGCATTCAACAAAGCTAATTGAATCAAATGAAACTCAAAATGCATTCAACAAAGCTAATTGAATCAAATGAAACTCAAATGCATTCAACAAAGCTAATTGAATCAAATGAAACTCAAAATGCATTCAACAAAGCTAATTGAATCAAATGAAACACTCAAATGCATTCAACAAAGCTAATTAAATCAAATGAAAGTCAAATGAAGTCAAACAAAGCTAATTGAATCAAATGAAACTCAAATGCATTCAACAAAGCTAATTGAATCAAATGAAAGTCAAATGAAGTCAAACAAAGCTAATTGAATCAAATGAAACTCAAATGCATTCAACAAAGCTAATTGAATCAAATGAAAGTCAAATGAAGTCAAACAAAGCTAATTGAATCAAATGAAACTCAAATGCATTCAACAAAGCTAATTGAATCAAATGAAACTCAAATGCATTCAACAAAGCTAATTGAATCAAATGAAACTCAAATGCATTCAACAAAGCTAATTGAATCAAGTGAAACTCAAATGCATTCAACAAAGCTAATTGAATCAAATGAAAGTCAAATGAAGTCAAACAAAGCTAATTAAATCAAATGAAACTCAAATGCATTCAACAAAGCTAATTGAATCAAATGAAAGTCAAATGAAGTCAAACAAACCTAATTGAATCAAATGAAACTCAAATGCAATTAACAAAGCTAATTGAATCAAATGAAACTCAAATGCATTCAACAAAGCTAATTGAATCAAATGAAACTCAAATGCATTCAACAAAGCTAATTGAATCAAATGAAACTCAAATGCATTCAACAAAGCTAATTGAATCAAATGAAAGTCAAATGCATTCAACAAAGCTAATTGAATCAAATGAAACTCAAATGCATTCAACAAAGCTAATTGAATCAAATGAAATCAAACAAAGCTAATTGAATCAAATGAAGTCAAACAAAGCTAATTAAATCAAATGAAACTCAAATGCATTCAACAAAGCTAATTGAATCAAATGAAACTCAAATGCATTCAACAAAGCTAATTGAATCAAATGAAACTCAAATGCATTCAAACAAAGCTAATTGAATCAAATGAAACTCCAAATGCATTCAACAAAGCTAAGTGAATCAAATGAAACTCAAATGCATTCAACAAAGCTAATTGAATCAAATGAAACTCAAATGCATTCAACAAAGCTAATTGAATCAAATGAAACTCAAATGCATTCAACAAAGCTAATTGAATCAAATGAAAGTCAAATGAAGTCAAACAAAGCTAATTGAATCAAATGAAACTCAAATGCATCCAACAAAGCTAATTGAATCAAATGAAAGTCAAATGAAGTCAAACAAAGCTAATTGAATCAAATGAAACTCAAATGCATTCAACAAAGCTAATTGAATCAAATGAAACTCAAATGCATTCAACAAAGCTAATTGAATCAAATGAAACTCAAATGCATTCAACAAAGCTAATTGAATCAAATGAAACTCAAATGCATTCATCAAAGCTAATTGAATCAAATGAAAGTCAAATGAAGTCAAACAAAGCTAATTGAATCAAATGAAACTCAAATGCATTCAACAAAGCTAATTGAATCAAATGAAACTCAAATGCATTCAACAAAGCTAATTGAATCAAATGAAGTCAAACAAAGCTAATTGAATCAAATGAAACTCAAAATACATTCAACAAAGCTAATTAAATCAAATGAAACTCAAATGCATTCAACAAAGCTAATTGAATCAAATGAAACTCAAATGCATTCAACAAAGCTAATTGAATCAAATGAAACTCAAATGCATTCAACAAAGCTAATTGAATCAAATGAAACTCAAATGCATTCAACAAAGCTAATTGAATCAAATGAAACTCAAATGAAGTCAACAAAGCTAATTGAATCAAATGAAACTCAAATGCATTCAACAAAGCTAATTAAATCAAATGAAACTCAAATGCATTCAACAAAGCTAATTGAATCAAATGAAACTCAAATGCATTCAACAAAGCTAATTGAATCAAATGAAACTCAAATGCATTCAACAAAGCTAATTGAATCAAATGAAACTCAAATGCATTCAACAAAGCTAATTGAATCAAATGAAGTCAAACAAAGCTAATTGAATCAAATGAAGTCAAACAAAGCTAATTGAATCAAATGAAACTCAAATGCATTCAACAAAGCTAATTGAATCAAATGAAACTCAAATGCATTCAACAAAGCTAATTGAATCAAATGAAACTCAAATGCATTCAAACAAAGCTAATTGAATCAAATGAAACTTCAAATGCATTCAACAAAGCTAATTGAATCAAATGAAAGTCAAATGAAGTCAAACAAAGCTAATTGAATCAAATGAAACTCAAATGCATTCAACAAAGCTAATTGAATCAAATGAAACTCAAATGCATTCAACAAAGCTAATTGAATCAAATGAAACTCAAATGCATTCAACAAAGCTAATTGAATCAAATGAAACTCAAATGCATTCAATAGAGCTAATTGAATCAAATGAAACTCAAATGCATTCAACAAAGCTAATTGAATCAAATGAAACTCAAATGCATTCAACAAAGCTAATTGAATCAAATGAAACTTAAATGCATTCAACAAAGCTAATTGAATCAAATGAAACTCAAATGCATTCAACAAAGCTAATTGAATCAAATGAAAGTCAAATGCAGTCAAACAAAGCTAATTGAATCAAATGAAACTCAAATGCATTCATCAAAGCTAATTGAATCAAATGAAACTCAAATGCATTCAAACAAAGCTAATTGAATCAAATGAAACTCAAATGCATTCAACAAAGCTAATTGAATCAAATGAAACTCAAATGCAGTCAAACAAAGCTAATTGAATCAAATGAAACTCAAATGCATTCAACAAAGCTAATTGAATCAAATGAAACTCAAATGCATTCAACAAAGCTAATTGAATCAAATGAAACTCAAATGCATTCAACAAAGCTAATTGAATCAAATGAAACTCAAATGCATTCAACAAAGCTAATTGAATCAAATGAAAGTCAAATGCATTCAAACAAAGCTAATTGAATCAAATGAAACTCAAATGCATTCAACAAAGCTAATTGAATCAAATGAAACTCAAATGCATTCAAACAAAGCTAATTGAATCAAATGAAACTCAAATGCATTCAACAAAGCTAATTGAATCAAATGAAACTCAAATGCATTCAACAAAGCTAATTGAATCAAATGAAACTCAAATGCATTCAACAAAGCTAATTGAATCAAATGAAACTCAAATGCATTCAACAAAGCTAATTGAATCAAATGAAACTCAAATGCATTCAACAAAGCTAATTGAATCAAATGAAACTCAAATGCATTCAACAAAGCTAATTGAATCAAATGAAACTCAAATGCATTCAACAAAGCTAATTGAATCAAATGAAACTCAAATGCATTCAACAAAGCTAATTGAATCAAATGAAACTCAAATGCATTCAACAAAGCTAATTGAATCAAATGAAAGTCAAATGAAGTCAAACAAAGCTAATTGAATCAAATGAAACTCAAATGCATTCAACAAAGCTAATTGAATCAAATGAAACTCAAATGCATTCAACAAAGCTAATTGAATCAAATGAAACTCAAATGCATTCAACAAAGCTAATTGAATCAAATGAAACTCAAATGCATTCAACAAAGCTAATTGAATCAAATGAAATCAAACAAATATTAAATCAAATGCATTCAACAAAGCTAATTAAATCAAATGAAACTCAAATGCATTCAAACAAAGCTAATTGAATCAAATGAAACTCAAATGCATTCAACAAAGCTAATTGAATCAAATGAAACTCAAATGCAGTCAACAAAGCTAATTGAATCAAATGAAACTCCAAATGCATTCAACAAAGCTAATTGAATCAAATGAAACTCAAATGCATTCAACAAAGCTAATTGAATCAAATGAAACTCAAATGCATTCAACAAAGCTAATTGAATCAAATGAAACTCAAATGCATTCAACAAAGCTAATTGAATCAAATGAAAGTCAAATGAAGTCAAGCAAAGCTAATTGAATCAAATGAAACTCAAATGCATTCAACAAAGCTAATTGAATCAAATGAAACTCAAATGCATTCAACAAAGCTAATTGAATCAAATGAAACTCAAATGCATTCAACAAAGCTAATTGAATCAAATGAAACTCAAATGCATTCAACAAAGCTAATTGAATCAAATGAAACTCAAATGCATTCAACAAAGCTAATTGAATCAAATGAAACTCAAATGCATTCAACAAAGCTAATTGAATCAAATGAAACTCAAATGCATTCAACAAAGCTAATTGAATCAAATGAAACTCAAATGCATTCAACAAAGCTAATTGAATCAAATTGAACTCAAACAAAGCTAATTGAATCAAATGAAACTCAAATGCAATTGAATCAAATTAAATCAAATGAAACTCAAATGCATTCAACAAAGCTAATTGAATCAAATGAAACTCAAATGCATTCAACAAAGCTAATTGAATCAAATGAAACTCAAATGCAATTCAACAAAGCTAATTGAATCAAATGAAACTCAAATGCATTCAACAAAGCTAATTGAATCAAATGAAAGTCAAATGCATTCAAACAAAGCTAATTGAATCAAATGAAACTCAAATGCATTCAACAAAGCTAATTGAATCAAATGAAACTCAAATGCATTCAACAAAGCTAATTGAATCAAATGAAACTCAAATGCATTCAACAAAGCTAATTGAATCAAATGAAACTCAAATGCATTCAACAAAGCTAATTGAATCAAATGAAACTCAAATGCATTCAACAAAGCTAATTGAATCAAATGAAACTCAAATGCATTCAACAAAGCTAATTGAATCAAATTAAGTCAAATGAAACTCAAATGCATTCAACAAAGCTAATTGAATCAAATGAAAACTCAAATGCATTCAACAAAAGCTAATTGAATCAAATGAAACTCAAATGCATTCCAACAAAGCTAATTGAATCCAAATGAAACTCAAATGCATTCAAACAAAGCTAATTGAATCAAAATGAAACTCAAATGCATTCAACAAAGCTAATTGAATCAAATGAAACTCAAATGCAGTCAAACAAAGCTAATTGAATCAAATGAAACTCAAATGCATTCAACAAAGCTAATTGAATCAAATGAAACTCAAATGCATTCAACAAAGCTAATTGAATCAAAATGAAACTCAAATGCATTCAACAAAGCTAATTGAATCAAATGAAACTCAAATGCATTCAACAAAGCTAATTGAATCAAATGAAACTCAAATGCATTCAACAAAGCTAATTGAATCAAATGAAACTCAAATGCATTCAACAAAGCTAATTGAATCCAAATGAAACTCAAATGCATTCAAACAAAGCTAATTGAATCAAATGAAACTCAAATGCATTCAACAAAGCTAATTGAATCAAATGAAACTCAAATGCATTCAACTAAAGCTAATTGAATCAAATGAAACTCAAATGCATTCAACAAAGCTAATTGAATCAAATGAAACTCAAATGCATTCAACAAAGCTAATTGAATCAAATGAAACTCAAATGCATTCAACAAAGCTAATTGAATCAAATGAAACTCCAAATGCATTCAACAAAGCTAATTGAATCAAATGAAACTCAAATGCATTCAACAAAGCTAATGGAATCAAATGAAGCTCAAATGCAATCAACAAAAGCTAATTGAATCCAAATGAAACTCAAATGCATTCAACAAAGCTAATTGAATCAAATGAAACTCAAATGCATTCAACAAAGCTAATTGAATCAAATGAAACTCAAATGCATTCAACAAAGCTAATTGAATCAAATGAAACTCAAATGCATTCAACAAAGCTAATTGAATCAAATGAAACTCAAATGCATTCAACAAAGCTAATTGAATCAAATGAAACTCAAATGCATTCAACAAAGCTAATTGAATCAAATGAAACTCAAATGCATTCAACAAAGCTAATTGAATCAAATGAAACTCAAATGCATTCAACAAAGCTAATTGAATCAAATTAAAGTCAAATGCATTCAAACAAAGCTTAATTGAATCAAATGAAACTCAAATGCGTTCAACAAAGCTAATTGAATCAAATGAAACCAAATGCATTCAACAAAGCTAATTGAATCAATAAAGTCAAATGCATTCAACAAAGCTAATTGAATCAAATGAAACTCAAATGCATTCAACAAAGCTAATTGAATCAAATGAAACTCAAATGCATTCAACAAAGCTAATTGAATCAAATGAAACTCAAATGCATTCAACAAAGCTAATTGAATCAAATGAAACTCAAATGCATTCAACAAAGCTAATTGAATCAAATGAAACTTCAAATGCATTCAACAAAGCTAATTGAATCAAATGAAAGTCAAATGAAGTCAAACAAAGCTAATTGAATCAAATGAAACTCAAATGCATTCAACAAAGCTAATTGAATCAAATGAAACTCAAATGCATTCAACAAAGCTAATTGAATCAAATGAAACTCAAATGCATTCAACAAAGCTAATTGAATCAAATGAAACTCAAATGCATTCAACAAAGCTAATTGAATCAAATGAAACTCAAATGCATTCAACAAAGCTAATTGAATCAAATGAAACTCAAATGCATTCAACAAAGCTAATTGAATCAAATGAAACTCAAATGCATTCAAACTAATTGAATCAAAAGTCAAATGAAACTCAAATGCATTCAACAAAGCTAATTGAATCAAAACCTCGAAATGCATTCAAAGCTAATTGAATCAAAATGAAACTCAAATGCATTCAACAAAGCTAATTGAATCAAATGAAACTCAAATGCATTCCAACAAAGCTAATTGAATCAAATGAAACTCAAATGCATTCAACAAAGCTAATTGAATCAAATGAAACTCAAATGCATTCAACAAAGCTAATTGAATCAAATGAATCAAATAGTCAAATGCATCAAACAAAGCTAATTGAATCAAATGAAACTTCAAATGCATTCAACAAAGCTAATTGAATCAAATGAAACTCAAATGCATTCAACAAAGCTAATTGAATCAAATGAAACTCAAATGCATTCAACAAAGCTAATTGAATCAAATGAAACTCAAATGCATTCAACAAAGCTAATTGAATCAAATGAAACTCAAATGCATTCAACAAAGCTAATTGAATCAAATGAAACTCAAATGCATTCAACAAAGCTAATTGAATCAAATGAAACTCAAATGCATTCAACAAAGCTAATTGAATCAAATGAAACTCAAATGCATTCAACAAAGCTAATTGAATCAAATGAAAACGTCAAATGCATTCAAAACTAATTGAATCAAATGAAACTCAAATGCATTCAACAAAGCTAATTGAAACTCAAACCTCAAATGCATTCAACAAAGCTAATTGAATCAAATGAAACTCAAATGCATTCAACAAAGCTAATTGAATCAAATGAAACTCAAATGCATTCAAACAAAGCTAATTGAATCAAATGAAACTCAAATGCATTCAACAAAGCTAATTGAATCAAATGAAACTCAAATGCATTCAACAAAGCTAATTGAATCAAATGAAACTCAAATGCATTCAACAAAGCTAATTGAATCAAATGAAACTCAAATGCATTCAACAAAGCTAATTGAATCAAATGAAACTCAAATGCATTCAACAAAGCTAATTGAATCAAATGAAACTCAAATGCATTCAAACAAAGCTAATTGAATCAAATGAAACTCAAATGCATTCAACAAAGCTATAATTGAATCAAATGAAACTCAAAATGCATTCAACAAAGCTAATTGAATCAAATGAAACTCAAATGCATTCAACAAAGCTAATTGAATCAAATGAAAGTCAAATGAAGTCAAACAAAGCTAATTGAATCAAATGAAACTCAAATGCATTCAACAAAGCTAATTGAATCAAATTGAAAGTCAAATGCATTCAACAAAGCTAATTGAATCAAATGAAACTCAAATGCATTCAACAAAGCTAATTGAATCAAATGAAACTCAAATGCATTCAAAAGCTAATTGAATCAAATGAAACTCAAATGCATTCAACAAAGCTAATTGAATCAAATGAAACTCAAATGCATTCAACAAAGCTAATTGAATCAAATGAAAAGTCAAATGCATTCAACAAAGCTAATTGAATCAAAATGAAACTCAAATGCCATTCAACAAAGCTAATTGAATCGAAATGAAACCGAAATCCAATTCAACAAAGCTTAATTGAATCAAATGAAAGTCAAATGAAGTCAAACAAAGCTAATTGAATCAAATGAAACTCAAATGCAATCAAACAAAGCTAATTGAATCAAATGAAACTCAAATGCATTCAACCAAGCTAATTGAATCAAATGAAACTCAAATGCAGTCAAACAAAGCTAATTGAATCAAATGAAACTCAAAATGCATTCAACAAAGCTAATTGAATCAAATGAAACTCAAATGCATTCAACAAAGCTAATTGAATCAAATGAAACTCAAAATGCATTCAACAAAGCTAATTGAATCAAATGAAACTCAAATGCATTCAACAAAACTAATTGAATCAAATGAAAGTCAAATGAAGTCAAACAAAGCTAATTGAATCAAATGAAACTCAAATGCATTCAAAAGTCTAATTGAATCAAATGAAAGTCAAATCGAAGTCAAACAAAGCTAATTGAATCAAATGAAACTCAAATGCAATCAACAAAGCTAATCTGAATCAAATGAAACTCAAATGCATTCAACGAAGCTAATAGAATCAAATGAAACTCAAATGCATTCAACAAAGCTAATTGAATCAAATGAAACTCAAATGCATTCAACAAAGCTAATAGAATCAAAATGAAAAGTCAAATGCATTCAACAAAGCTAATTGAATCAAATGAAACTCAAATGCATTCAACAAAGCTAATTGAATCAAATGAAATCAAACAAAGCTAATTGAATCAAATGAAACTCAAACAAAGCTAATTGAATCAAATGAAGCTCAATTAAATCAAATGAAAAGAACGAAGTCAAACAAAGCTAATTGAATCAAATGAAACTCAAATGCATTCAACAAAGCTAATTGAATCAAATGAAAGTCAAATGAAGTCAAACAAAGCTTAATAGAATCAAATGAAACTCAAATGCATTCAACAAAGCTCATTGAATCAAATGAAACTCAAATGCATTCAACAATGCTAATTGAATCAAATGAAAGTCAAATGCCAACAAAGCTAATTGAATCAAATGAAACTCAAAT
>CANSZD010003593.1:0-152191 GCA_947648045.1 Beta corolliflora
AGCTAAAAAAAATTGAAGTCCGATTTTTCGCGACGGTTCCACGTTACTCTAGGCCCAAAACTTGTTTTTGGCCTAACTCCTTGCTCGGATAACATTTCTGAGTCATTCTTTTTCCTAAATGCGTTTTTTAACCATTTCTAAAGGGTTCAGGAGGCCATAAACTGAAAAAATTGAACTCCGATTTTTCGCGACGGTTCCACGTTACTCTGGGCCTCAAACGTGTTTTGGGCCGAACTTGTCGCTCGGATAACATTTTTGAGTCATTCTTTCGCCTAAATGCGTTTTTTTACCATTTCTAAAGGGTTCAGGAGGTCAGAAGCTGAAAAAATTGAACTCCGGTTATTCACGACGGTTCCACGTTACTCTTGGCCTCAAACGTGTTTTGGTCCTAACTCCTCGCTCGGATAATATTTCTGAGTCATTCTATCGCCTAAATGCGTTATTCTTACCATTTCTAAAGGGTTCAGGAGGTCAGAAGCTGAAAAAATTGAAGTCCATTTTTCGTGACGGTTCCACGTTACTTTGGGCCTCAAACGTGTTTTGGGCCTAACTCCTCGCTTGGATAACATTTTTGTGTCATTCTTTCGTATAAATACGTTTTTTTAAACCATTTGTAAATGTTTCTGGAGGTCAGAAGGTGAAAAAATTCAAGTCCGATTTTTCGCTGCGGATCCACGTTACTCTGGGCCCAAAACGTGTTTTGGGCCTAACTCCTCGCTCGGATAACATATTTGAGTCATTCTTTCCCCTAAATGCGTTTTTTTAACATTTGTAAAGGGTTCAGGAGGTCGAAGCTGAAAAATTTGAAGTCAATTTTTCGCGACGGTTCCACGTTGCATTGGACCCAAAGCGTGTTTTGGGCCTAACTCCTCGCTCGGACAACATTTTTAAGTAATTCTTTCGAGTATATGCGTTTTTTTATCATTTCTAAAGGATTTAGGAGGTCAGAAGCTGAAAAAATTGAAGTCCGATTTTCCGCGACGGTTCCACTTTACTTTGGGCCCAAAACGTGTTTTTGGCCTAACTCCTCGCTCGGATAACATTTTTGAGTCATTCTTTCGCCTAAATGCGTTTTTTTACCATTTTTAAAAGGTTCAGGAGGTCAGAAGATCAAAAAATTGAATTCTGATTTTTCGCGTCGGTTCGACTTTGCTCTGGGCCTCAAACGTGTTTTGCGCCTAACTGCTCGCTCGGATAACATTTTTGAGTCATTCTTTCGCCTAAATAGGTTTTTTTCCATTTCTGAAGGGTTCAGGAGGTCAGAAGCTGAAAAAATTGAACTCCGGTTTTTCACGACGGTTCCACGTTACTCTAGGCCTCAAACGTGTTTTGGGCCTAACTCCTCGCTCGGATAATATTTTTGAGTCATTCTTTCGCCTAAATGCGTTTTTCTTACCATTTCTAAAGGGTTCAGGAGGTCAGAAGCTGAAAAAATTGAAGTCCGATTTTTCGTGACGGATCCACGTTACTCTGGGCCTCAAACGTGTTTTGGGCCTAACTCGTCGCTCGGATAACATTTTTGAGTCATTCATTTGCCTAAATGCGTTTTTTTCCATTTCTAAAAGGTTCGCACGGACAGAAGCTGTTAAAATTGAAGTCCGATTTTTCGCATCGGTTCGGCTTTGCTTTGGGCCCAAAACGTGTTTTGGGCCTAACTCCTAGCTCTGATAACATTTTTTTGTCATTCTTACACCTAAATGCGTTTTTTTACCATTTTAAAAGGGTTCAGGAGGTCTGAAGCTGAAAAAATTGAAGTCTGATTTTTCGCGACGGTTCCACATTACTCTAGGCCTCAAACGTATTTTGGGCCTAACTGCTTGCTCGGATAACATTTTTAAGTCATTCTTTCGCCTAAATGCGTTTTTTTACCATTTCAAAAGGGTTCAAGAGGTCAGAAGCTGAAAAAATTGAAATCCGATGTTTCGCGACGGTTCCACGTTACTCTAGGCCTCAAACGTGTTTTGGGCCTAACTCGTCGCTCGGATAACATTTTTGAGTTATTCTTTCGCCTAAATGCGTTTTTTACCATTTCTAAAGGGTTCAGGAGGTCAGATGCTCAAAAAATTGAAGTCCGATTTTTCGCGACGATTCCACGTTATTCTGGGCCCAAAACATGCTTTGGGCCCAACTCCTAGCTCGGATAACATTTTTGAGTAATACTTTCGCCTCAATGCGTTTTTTTACCATTTCCAAAGGGGTCAAGAGGTCAGAAGCTGAAAAAATTGAAGTTCGATTTTTCGCGACGATTCCACGTTTCTCTGGGCCCAAAAAATGTTTTTGGCCTAATTCTTAGCTCGGATAACATTTATGATTTATTCTTTCGGCTAATTATGTTTTTTTACCATTTCTAAAGGGTTCGTGATGTCAGAAGTTGAAAAAATTGAAGTTCGATTTTTTGCGTCGGTTCAACGTTGCTCTGGGCCCAAAACGTGTTTTGGGCCTAACTCCAAGCTCGAATAACATTTTTGAGTCATTCATTAGCCTAAATGCGTTTTTTTACCATTTCTAAAGGGTTGAGGAGGTAAGAAGCTGTAAAAATTAAGTCCGATTTTTCGCGACGGTTCCACGTTTCTTTAGGCCGAAAACGTGTTTTGGGCCTAACTCCTAGCTCGGATAACATTTTTGATTCATTCTTTCGCCTAAATGCGTTTTTCTACCATTTCCAAAGGGTTCGAGAGGTCAGAAGCTGAAAAAATTAAAGTCCGATTTTTCGCGTCGGTTCCACGTTACTCTGGGCCTAAAACGTGTTTTGGGCCTAACTCCTAGCTCGGTTAACATTTTTGAGTCATTCTTTCACCTAAATGCATTTTCATACCATTTCTGAAGGGTTCAGGAGTTCAGAAGCCGAAAAAATTGAAGTCCGATTTTTCGCGACGGTTCCACGTTGCTTGGGGCACAAAACGTGTTTTGTACCTAACTCCTAGCTCAAATAACATTTTTGAGTCATTCTTTCGCCTAAATTTTTTTTTTTACCATTTCTAAAGGGTTCGTAAGGACAGAAGCTGAAAAAAATGAAGTTTGATATTTCACGTCGGTTCGACTTTGCTCTAGGCCTAAAACCTGTTTTGGGCGTAAATGCCTTTTTTACCATTTCTAAAGGGTTCCAGAGGTCAGTAGCTAAAAAAATTGAAGTCCGATCTTTCGCGACGGTTCCACGTTACTCTAGGCCCAAAACTTGTTTTTGGCCTAACTCCTCGCTCGGATAACAATTCTGAGTCATTCTTTGGCCTAAATGCGTTTTTTAACCATTTTTAAAGGGTTCAGGAGGTCAGAAACTGAAAAAATTGAACTCCGATTTTTCGCGACGGTTCCACGTTACTATGGGCCTCAAACGTGTTTTGGGACTAACTTGTCGCTCGGATAACATTTTTGAGTCATTCTTTCGCCTAAATGCATTTTTTTACCATTTCTAAATGGTTCAGGAGGTCAGAAGCTGAAAAAATTGAACTCTGGTTTTTCACGACGGTTCCACGTTACTCTAGGCCTCAAACGTGTTTTGGGCCGAACTCCTCGCTCGGATAATATTTTTGAGTCATTCTTTCGCCTAAATGCGTTTTCTTACCATTTCTAAAGGGTTCAAGAGGTCAGAAGCTGAAAAAATTGAAGTCCGATTTTTCGGGACGGTCTTTGGGCCTCAAACGTGTTTTGGGCATAACTCCTCGCTCGGAAAACATTTTTGGGTCATTCTTTCGCATAAATACGCTTTTTTTAACCATTTGTAAAGGGTTCAGGAGGTCAGAAGGTCAAAAAATTCAAGTCCGATTTTTCGCTGCGGTTCCACGTTGCTTTGGGCCTCAAACGTGTTTTGGGCCTAACTCCTCGCTCGGATAACATATTTGTGTCATTCTTTCGCCTAAATGCGTTTTTTTAACATTTGTAAAGGGTTCAGGAGGTCAGAAGCTGAAAAATTTGAAGTCAATTTTTCGCGACGGTTCCACGTTGCATTGGGCCCAAAGCGTGTTTTGGGCCTAACTCCTTGCTCGGATAACATTTCTGAGTCATTCTTTCGCCTAAATGCGTTTTTTTACCATTTCTAAAGGGTTCAGGAGGTCAGAAGATCAAAAAATTGAACTCTGATTTTTCGCGTCGTTTCGACTTTGCTCTGGGCCTCAAACGTGTTTTGCGCCTAACTGCTCGCTCGGATAACATTTTTGAGTCATTCTTTCGCCTAAATGCGTTTTTTTACCATTTCTAAAGGGTTCAGGAGGTCAGAAGCTGAAAAAATTGAACTGTGGTTTTTCACGACGGTTCCACGTTACTCTAGGCCTCAACCGTGTTTTGGGCCTAACTCCTCTTTCGGATAATATTTTTGAGTCATTCTTTCGCTTAATGCGTTTTTCTTACCATTTCTAAAGGGTTCAGGAGGTCAGAATCTGAAAAAATTGAAGTCCGATTTTTCGTGATGGTTCCACGTTACTCTGGGCCTCAAACGTGTTTTGGGCCTAACTCGTCGCTCGGATAACATTTTTGAGTCATTCATTCGCCTAAATGCGTTTTTTTACCATTTCTAAAAGGTTCGTAAGGACAGAAGCTGTAAAAATTGAAGTCCGATTTTTCGCATCGGTTTGACTTTGCTCTGGGCCCAAAACGTGTTTTGGGCCTAACTCCTAGCTCGGATAACATTTTTTTGTCATTCTTACACCTAAATGCGTTTTTTACCATTTCAAAAGGGTTCAAGAGGTCAGAAGCTGAAAAAATTGAAGTCTGATTTTTCGTGACGGTTCCACATTACTCTAGGACGAAAACGTGTTTTGGGCCTAACTGCTCGCTCAGATAACGTTTTTGAGTCATTCTTTCGCCTAAATACGTTTTTTTACCAATTCATAAGGGTTCACGAGGTCAGAAGCTGATAAAATTGAACTCCGATGTTTCTCGACGGTTCCACGTTACTCTGGGCCTCAAACGTGTTTTGGGCCTAACTCGTCGCTCGGATAACATTTTTGAGTAATACATTCGCCTAAATGCGTTTTTTACCATTTCCAAAGGGTTCAAGAGGTCAGAAGCTGAAAAAATTGAAGTTCGATTTTTCGCGACGGTTCCACGTTTCTTTGGGCCCAAAACTTGTTTTTGGCCTAATTCATAGCTCGGATAACATTTATGAGTTATTCTTTCGGCTAATTGTGTTTTTTTACCATTTCTAAAGGGTTCGTGAGGTCAGATGTTGAAAAAATTGAAGTCCGATTTTTCGCGGCGGTTCCACGTTGCTTTGGGCCCAAAACGTTTTTGGGCCCAAAACGTTTTTGGGCCTAACTCCTAGCTCGGATAACATTTTAGAGTCATTCTTTCGCCTAAATGTGTTTTTTGACCATTTAAAAAGGTTTCGTGAGGTCAGAAGCTAAAAAAATTGAAGTTCGATTTTTCGCGTCGGTACCACGTTGCTCTAGGCCCACAACGTTTTTGGGCCTAACTCCTAGCTCGGATAACATTTTTGAGCCATTCTTTCACATAAATGCGTTTTTTTTACCATTTCTAATGGGTTCTGGAGGTCAGAAGCGAAAAAATTGAAATCCGATTTTTCGCGTCGGTTCCACATTACTTAGGGCCCACAACGTTTTTGGGCCTAACTCCTAGCTCGGATAACATTTTTGAGTCATTCTTTAGCCTAAATGTGTTTTTTACCATATCTAAAGGGTTCGTGAGGTCAGAAGCTGAAAAAATTGAAGTCCACTTTTTCCGTCGGTTCCACGTTGCTCTGTGCCCCAAACGTGTTTTGGGCCTAACTCCTAGCTCGGATAACATTTAAGAGTCATTCTTTCGCCTAAATGTGTTTTTTGACCATTTTAAAAGGTTTCGTGAGGTCAAAAGCTGAAAAAATTGAAGTTCGATTTTTCGCGTCGGTTCCACGTTGCTTTGGGCCCAAAACGTGTTTTGGGCCTAACTCCTAGCTCGGATAACACTTTTGAGCCATTCTTTCGCCTAAATGCGTTTTTTTACCATTTCTAAAAGGTTCAGGAGGTCTGAAGCAGAGAAAATTGAAGTCCGATTTTTCGCGTCGGTTCCACGTTGCTTTGGGCCCAAAACGTTTTTGGTCCTAACTCCTAGCTCGGATAACATTTTTGAGTCATTCTTTCGCCTAAATGTGTTTTTTTTACCATATCAAAAGGGTTCGTGAGGTCAGAAACTGAAAAAATTGAAGTCCGATTTTTGCGTTGGTTCCACGTTGCTCTGGTCCCATAACGTGTTTTGGGCCTAACTCCTAGCTCGGATTACATTGTTGAGTCATTCTTTCGCCTAAATGCGTTTTTATACCATTTCTAAAGGGTTCCTGAAGTCAGAAGCTGATAAAATTGAAGTCCGATTTTTCGCGTCGGTTCCACGTTTCTCTAGGCCGAAAACGTGTTTTGGGCCTAACTCCTAGCTCGGATAACATTTTTGATTCATTCTTTCGCCTAAATGCGTTTTTATACCATTTCCAAAGGGTTCGTGAGGTCAGAAGCTGAAAAAATTAAAGTCCGATTTTTCGCGTCGGTTCCACGTTATTCTGGGCCTAAAACGTGTTTTGGGCCTAACTCCTAGCTCGGTTAGCATTTTTGAGTCATTCTTTCACCTAAATGCATTTTCATACCATTTCTGAAGGGTTCAGGAGTTCAGAAGCCGAAAAAATTGAAGCCCGATTTTTCGCGGCAGTTCCACGTTGCTTTGGGCACAAAACGTTTTTGGGCCTAACTCCTAGCTCAAATAACATTTTTGAGTCATTCTTTCGCCTAAATTTTTTTTTTTACAATTTAAAAAGGTTTTGTGAGGTCGAAGCCGAAAAAATTGAAGTTCGATTTTTTGCGTCGGTTCCATGTTGCCTCTTAGGCCCAAAACGTGTTTTGGGCCTAACTCCTAGCTCGGATAACACTTTTGAGTCATTCTTTCACCTAAATGCGTTTTTCTACCATTTCTAAAGGGTTCGTGAGGTCAGAAGCTGAAAAAATTGAAGTTTGATTTTTCGCGTCGGTTCGACGTTGCTCTGGGCCCAATACTTGTTTGGGGACTAACTCCTAGCTCGTATAACGTTTTTGAGTCATTCTTTTGCCTAAATGCGTTTTTTTACCATTTCTAAAAGGTTCGTGAGGTCAGAAGCTGAGAAAATTGAAGTCCGATTTTTCGCGTCGGTTCCACGTTGCTCTGGGCCCAAAGCGTGTTTTGGGCCTAACTCTTAGCTCGGATAACATTTTTGAGTCATTCTTTCGCCTAAATACGTTTTTTTTACCATTTCTTAAGGGTTCGTGAGGTAAGAAGCTGAAAAAATTAAAGTCTGATGTTTTGGGCCTAACTCCTAGCTCGGATAACATTTTTGAGTCATTCTTTCACCTAAATGCGTTTTTTACCATTTCTAAAGGGTTCAGGAGGTCAGAAGACGAAAAAATTAAAGTCTGATATTTTGCGGCGGTTCCACGTTGCTTTGGGCCGAAAACGTTTTTGGACCAAACTCCTTGCTCGGATAACATTTTTGACTCATTCTTTCACCTAAATGTGTTTTTTGACCATTTAAAATGGTTTCGTGAGGTCAGAAGCTGAAAAGATTGAAGTTTGATTTTTCACATGAGTACCACGTTGCTCTGAACGTTTTGGCCCTAACTCCTAGATCGGATAACATTTTTGAGCCATTCTTTCACCTAAATGGGTTTTTTTACCATTTCTAAAGGTTTCAGGAGGTTAGAAGCCGAAAAAATTGAAATCCGATTTTAGGCATCCGTTCCACGTTGCTTTAGGCCCAAAACGTTTTTGGGCCTAACTCCTAGCCCGGATAACATTTTTGAGTAATTCTTTCGCCTGAATGTGTTTTTTACCATATCTAAAGGGTTCGTGAGGTCAGAAGCCGAAAAAATTGAAGTCCCTTTTTTGCGTCGGTTCCACGTTGCTCTGGGCCCAAAACGTGTTTTGGGCCTAACTCCTAGCTCGGGTAACATAGTTGAGTCATTATTTCACCTAAATGCGTTTTCTTAACATTTCTAAAGGGTTCAAGAGGTCAGAAGCCAAAAAAATAGAAGTCAGATTTTTCAAGTCGGTTCCACGTTGCTCTGGGCCCAAAACATTTTTGGGCCTAACTCCTTGCTCGAAAAATATTTTTGAGTCATTCTTTCGCCTCAATGTGTTTTTTACCATATCTAAAGGGTTCGTGAGGTCAGAAGCTGAAAAAATTGAAGTCCAATTTTTCTGTCGGTTCCACGTTGCTCTGGCCCCAAAACGTGTTTTGGGCCTAATCCTAGCTCCGATAACATTGTTGAGTGATTCTTTCGCCTAAATGCGTTTTTCTCACCATTTCTAAAGGGTTCGTGAGGTCAAAAGCGGAAAAAATTGAAGTCCGCTTTTTCGCGTCGGTTCCACGTTTCTCAAGGCCGAAAACGTGTTTTGGGCCTAACTCCTAGCTTGGATAACATTTTTTATTCATTCTTTCGCCTAAATGCGTTTTTATACCATTTCCAAAGGGTTCGAGAGGTCAGAAGCTGAAAAAATTAAAGTCCGATTTTTCGCGTCGGTTCCACGTTACTCTGGGC
Source organism: Beta corolliflora (assembly GCA_947648045.1). Lineage (NCBI taxonomy): Eukaryota > Viridiplantae > Streptophyta > Magnoliopsida > Caryophyllales > Amaranthaceae > Beta > Beta corolliflora. The sequence continues at coordinate 8,487 of CANSZD010003593.1, forward strand.
CTAAAACGTGTTTTGCGCCTAACTCCTAGCTCGGTTAACATTTTTGAGTCATTCTTTCACCTAAATGCATTTTCATACCATTTCTGAAGGGTTCAGGAGTTCAGAAGCCGAAAAAATTGAAGCCCGATTTTTCGCGGCGGTCCCACGTTGCTTTGGGCACAAAACGTTTTTGGGCCTAACTCCTAGCTCAAATAACATTTTTGAGTCATTCTTTCGCCTAAATTTTTTTTTTTACAATTTAAAAAGGTTTTGTGAGGTCAGAAGCTGAAAAAGTTGAAGTTCGATTTTTCGCGTCGGTTCCATGTTGCCCTGGGCCCAAAACGTGTTTTGGGCCTAACTCCTAGTTCGGATAACACTTTTGAGTCATTCTTTCACCTAAATGCGTTTTTCTACCATTTCTAAAGGGGTCGTGAGGTCAGAAGCTGAAAAAATTGAAGTTTGATTTTTCGCGTCGGTTCCACGTTGCTCTGGGCCCAAAACTTGTTTGGGGACTAACTCCTAGCTCGTATAACGTTTTTGAGTCATTCTTTTGCCTAAATGCGTTTTTTTACCATTTCTAAAGGGTTCATGAGGTCAGAAGCTGAGAAAATTGAAGTCCGATTTTTCGCGTCGGTTCCACGTTGCTCTGGGCCCAAAGCGTGTTTTGGGCCTAACTCCTAGCTCGGATAACATTTTTGAGTCATTCTTTCGCCTAAATACGTTTTTTTTACCATTTCTTAAGGGTTCGTGAGGTAAGAAGCTGAAAAAAATTAAAGTCTGATGTTTTGGGCCTAACTCCTAGCTCGGATAACATTTTTGAGTCATTCTTTCACCTAAATGCGTTTTTTACCATTTCTAAAGGGTTCAGGAGGTCAGAAGACGAAAAAATTAAAGTCCGATATTTTGCGGCGGTTCCACGTTGCTTTGGGCCGAAAACGTTTTTGGGCCAAACTCCTTGCTCGGATAACATTTTTGACTCATTCTTTCACCTAAATGTGTTTTTTTACCATTTAAAATGGTTTCGTGAGGTCAGTAGCTGAAAAGATTGAAGTTTGATTTTTCACATGAGTACCACGTTGCTCTGAACGTTTTGGGCCTAACTCCTAGCTCGGATAACATTTTTGAGCCATTCTTTCACCTAAATGGGTTTTTTTAACATTTCTAAAGGTTTCAGGAGGTTAGAAGCCGAAAAAATTGAAATCCGATTTTAGGCATCCGTTCCACGTTGCTTTAGGCCCAAAACGTTTTTGGGCCTAACTCCTAGCTCGGATAACATTTTTGAGTAATTCTTTCGCCTGAATGTGTTTTTTACCATATCTAAAGGGTTCGTGAGGTCAGAAGCCGAAAAAATTGAAGTCCCTTTATTGCGTCGGTTCCACGTTGCTCTAGGCCCAAAACGTGTTTTGGGCCTAACTAATAGCTCGGATAACATAGTTGAGTCATTATTTCATCAAAATGCGTTTTCTTAACATTTCTAAAGGGTTCAAGAGGTCAGAAGCCAAAAAAATAGAAGTCAGATTTTTCAAGTCTGTTCCACGTAGCTCTGGGCCCAAAACATTTTTGGGGCTAATTCCTAGCTCGGATAACATTGTTGAGTGATTCTTTCGCCTCAATGCGTTTTTCTCACCATTTCTAAAGGGTTCGTGAGGTCAAAAGCGGAAAAAATTGAAGTCCGATTTTTCCCGTCGGTTCCACGTTTCTCAAGGCCGAAAACGTGTTTTGGGCCTAACTCCTAGCTCGGATAACATTTTTGATTCATTCTTTCGCCTAAATGCGTTTTTATACCATTTTTAAAGGGTTCGTGAGGTCAGAAGCTAAAAAAATTGAAGTCCGATTTTTCGCGGCGGTTCCCGGTGTGCTCTGGGCCCAAAACGTGTTTTGGGCCTAACTCCTAGCTCGGATAACATTTTTCAGTCATTCTTTCACCTAAATGCGTTTTTTTACCATTTCTAAAGGGTTCAGGAGGTCTAAAGCAGAGAAAATTGAAGCCCGATTTTTCGCGTCGGTTCCACGTTGCTCTGGGCCTAAAACGTTTTTGGGCCTAACTCCTAGCTCGGATAACATTTTTGAGTCATTCTTTCGCCTAAATGTGTTTTTTAACCATATCTAAAGGGTTCGTGAGGTCAGAAACTGAAAAATTGAAGTCCGATTTTTGCGTCGGTTCCACGTTGCTCTGGGCCCAAAACGTGTTTTGGGCCTAACTCCTAGCTCGGATAACATTGTTGAGTCATTCTTTCGCCTAAATGCGTTTTTATACCATTTCTAAAGGGTTCCTGAGGTTAGAAGCTGATAAAATTGAAGTCCGATTTTTCGCGTCGGTTCCACGTTTCTCTAGGCCGAAATCGTGTTTTGGGCCTAACTCCTAGCTCGGATAACATTTTTTATTCATTCTTTCGCCTAAATGCGTTTTTATACCATTTCCAAAGGGTTCGAGAGGTCAGAAGCTGAAAAAATTAAAGTCCGATTTTTCGCGTCGGTTCCTCGTTACTCTGGGCCCAAAACGTGTTTTGGCCTAACTTCTAGCTCGGATAACTTTTTTGAGTCATTCTTTCACCTAAATGTGTTTTTTTTACCATATCAAAAGGGTTTGTGAGGTCAGAAACTGAAAAAATTGAAGTCCGATTTTTCAAGTCGGTTCCACGTTGCTCTGGGCCCAAAACGTTTTTTGGGCTTAACTCCTAGCTCGGATAACATTTTTGAGTCATTCTTTCACCTAAATGCGTTTCTCAACATTTCTAAAGGGTTCAGGAGGTCAGAAGCCGAAAAAATAGAAGTCCGATTTTTCAAGTCCGTTCCACGTTGCTCAGGGCCCAAAACATTTTTGGGCCTAACTCCTAACTCGGAAAACATTTTTGAGTCATTCTTTCGCCTAAATGTGTTTTTGACCATATCTAAAGGGTTCGTGAGGTAAAAAGCTGAAAAAATTGAAGTCCGATTTTTCGCTTCGATTCCACGTTTCTCTAGGCCGAAAACGTGTTTTAGGCCTAACTCCTAGCTCGGATAACATTTTTGATTCATTCTTTCACCTAAATGCGTTTTTATACCATTTTTAAAGGGTTCGTGAGGTCAGAAGCTCAAAAAATTGAAGTCCGATTTTTCGCGGCGGTTCCTGGTGTGCTCTGGGCCCAAAACGTGTTTTGGGCCTAACTCCTAGCTCGTATAACATTTTTGAGCCATTCTATCGCCTAAATGCGTTTTTTTACCATTTCTAAAAGGTTCAGGAGGTCTGAAGCAGAGAAAATTGAAGTCCGATTTTTCGCCTCGGTTCCACGTTGCTCTGGGCCCAAAACGTTTTTGGGCCTAATTCCTAGCTCGGATAACATTTTTGAGTCATTCTTTCGCCTAAATGTGTTTTTTTACCATATCAAAAGGGTTCGTGAGGTCATAAACTGAAAAAATTGAAGTCCGATTTTTGCGTTGGTTCCACGTTGCTCTGGTCCCATAACGTGTTTTGGGCCTAACTCCTAGCTCGGATAACATTGTTGAGTCATTCTTTCGCCTAAATGCGTTTTTATACCATTTCTAAAGGGTTCCTGAGGTCAGAAGCTGATAAAATTGAAGTCCGATTTTTCGCGTCGGTTCCACGTTTCTGTAGGCCGAAAACGTGTTTTGGGCCTAACTCCTAACTCGGATAACATTTATGATTCATTCACATTTATGATTCATTCTTTCGCCTAAATGCGTTTTTCTACCATTTCCAAAGGGTTCGTGAGGTCAGAAGCTGAAAAAATTAAAGTATGATTTTTCGCATCGGTTCCACGTTACTCTGGGCCTAAAACGTGTTTTGGGCCTAATTCCTAGCTCAGCTAACATTTTTGAGTCATTCTTTCACCTAAATGCATTTTCATACCATTTCTGAAGGGTTCAGGAGGTCAGAAGCCGAAAAAATTGAAGTCCGATTTTTCGCGGCAGTTCCACGTTGCTTTGGGCACAAAACGTTTTTGGGCCTAACTCCTAGCTCGAATAACATTTTTGAGTCATTCCTTCGCCTAAATGTGTTTTTTAACAATTTAAAAAGGTTTTGTGAGATCAGAAGCTGAAAAAATTGAAGTTCGATTTTTCGCTTCGGTTCCATGTTGCCCTGGGCCCAAAACGTGTTTTTGGCCTAACTCCTAGTTCGGATAACACTTTTGAGTCATTCTTTCACCTAAATGCTTTTGTCTACCATTTCTAAAGGGTTCGTGAGGTCAGAAGCTGAAAAAATTGAAGTCTGATTTTTCGCGTCGGTTCTACGTTGCTCTGGGCCCAAAACTTGTTTGGGGACTAACTCGTAGCTCGTATAACGTTTTTGAGTCATTCTTTTGCCTAAACGCGATTTTTTACCATTTCTAAAGTGTTCGTGAGGTCAGAAGCTGAGAAAATTGAAGTCCGATTTTTCGCGTCGGTTCCACGTTGCTCTTGGCCCAAAGCGTGTTTTGGGCCTAACTCCTAGCTCGGATAACATTTTTGAGTCATTCTTTCACCTAAATACGTTTTTTTTTACCATTTCTTAAGGGTTCGTGAAAAAATTGAACTCCGATTTTTCGCGACGGTTCCACGTTACTTTGGGTCTCAAACGTGTTTTGGGCCTAACTTGTCGCTCGGATAACATTTTTGAGTCATTCTTTCGCCTAAATGCGTTTTTTTACCATTTCTAAAGGGTTCAGGAGGTCAGAAGCTGAAAAAATTGAACTCCGGTTTTTCACGACGGTTCCACGTTACTCTAGGCCTCAAACGTGTTTTGGGCCTAACTCCTCGCTCGGATAATATTTTTGAGTCATTCTTTCGCCTAAATGCGTTTTTCTTACCATTTCTAAAGGGTTCAGGAGGTCAGAAGCTGAAAAAATTGAATGCTGATTTTTCATGACGGTTCCACGTTACTTTGGGCCTCAAACGTGTTTTGGGCATAACTCCTCGCTCGGAAAACATTTTTGGGCCATTCTTTCGCATAAATACGCTTTTTTTAACCATTTGTAAAGGGTTCAGGAGGTCAGAAGGTCAAAAAATTCAAGTCCGATTTTTCGCTGCGGTTCCACGTTACTCTGGGCCTCAAACGTGTTTTGGGCCTAACTCCTCGCTCGGATAACATATTTGTGTCATTCTTTCGCCTAAATGCGTTTTTTTTAACATTTGTAAAGGGTTCAGGAGGTCAGAAGCTGAAAAATTTGAAGTCAATTTTTCGCGACGGTTCCACGTTGCACTGGGCCCAAAGCGTGTTTTGGGCCTAACTCCTCGCTCCGATAACATTTCTGAGTCATTCTTTCGCCTAAATGCGTTTTTTTACCATTTCTAAAGGGTTCAGGAGGTCAGAAGATCAAAAAATTGAACTCTGATTTTTCGCGTCGGTTCGACTTTGCTCTGGGCCTCAAACGTGTTTTGCGCCTAACTTGACGCTCGGATAACATTTTTGAGTCATTCTTTCGCCTAAATGCGTTTTTTTACCATTTCTAAAGGGTTCAGGAGGTCAGAAGCTGAAAAAATTGAACTCCGGTTTTTCACGACGGTTCCACGTTACTCTGGGCCTCAAACGTGTTTTGGGCCTAACTCGTCGCTCCGATAACATTTTTGAGTCATTCATTCGCCTAAATGCGTTTTTTTACCATTTCTAAAAGGTTCGTAAGGACAGAAGCTGTAAAAATTGAAGTCCGATTTTTCGCATCGGTTTGACTTTGCTCTGGGCCCAAAACGTGTTTTGGGCCTAACTCCTAGCTCGGATAACATTTTTTTGTCATTCTTACACCTAAATGCGTTTTTTTACCATTTCAAAAGGGTTCAAGAGGTCAGAAGCTGAAAAAATTGAAGTCTTATTTTTCATGACGGTTCCACATTACTCTGGGCCGAAAACGTGTTTTATGCCTAACTGCTCGCTCGGATAACATTTTTGAGTCATTCTTTCGCCTAAATGCGTTTTTTTACCATTTCAAAAGGGTTCACGAGGTCAGAAGCTGATAAAATTGAACTCCGATGTTTCGCAACGGTTCCACGTTACTCTGGGCCTCAAACGTATTTTGGGCTAACTCGTCGCTCGGATAACATTTTTGAGTAATACATTCGCCTAAATGCGTTTTTTTACCATTTCCAAAGGGTTCAAGAGGTCAGAAGCTGAAAAAATTGAAGTTCGATTTTTCGCGACGGTTCCACGTTTCTCTGGGCCCAAAACTTGTTTTTGGCCTAATTCTTAGCTCGGATAACATTTTTGATTCATTCTTTCGCCTAAATGCGTTTTTCTACCATTTCCAAAGGGTTCGTGAGGTCAGAAGCTGAAAAAATTAAAGTCCGATTTTTCGCGTCGGTTCCACGTTACTCTGGGCCTAAAACGTGTTTTGGGCCTAACTCCTAGCTCGGATAACATTTTTGAGTCATTCTTTCACCTAAATGCATTTTCATACATTTCTGAAGGGTTCAGGAGTTCAGAAGCCGAAAAAATTGAAGTCCGATTTTTCGCGGCGGTTCCACGTTACTTTGGGCACAAAACGTTTTTGGGCCTAACTCCTAGCTTAAATAACATTTTTGAGTCATTCTTTCGCCTAAATTTTTTTTTACAATTTAAAAAGGTTTTGTGAGGTCAGAACCTGAAAAAATTGAAGTTCGATTTTTCGCGTCGGTTCCATGTTGCCGTGGGCCCAAAACGTGTTTTGGGCCTAACTCCTAGTTCGGATAACACTTTTGAGTCATTCTTTCACCTAAATGCGTTTTCTAAAGGGTTCGTTAGGTCAGAAGCTGAAAAAATTGAAGTTTGATTTTTCGCGTCGGTTCCACTTTGCTTTGGGCCCAAAACTTGTTTGGGGACTAACTCCTAGCTCGTATAACGTTTTTGAGTCATTCTTTTGCCTAAATGCGTTTTTTTACCATTTCTAAAGGGTTCGTGAGGTCAAAAGCTGAGAAAATTGAAGTCCGATTTTTCGCGTCGGTTCCACGTTGCTGTGGGCCCAAAGCGTGTTTTGGGCCTAACTCCTAGCTCGGATAACATTTTTGAGTCATTCTTTCACCTAAATGCGTTTTTTACCATTTCTAAAGGGTTCAAGAGGTCAGAAGACGAAAAAAATGAAGTCCGATTTTTTGCGGCGGTTCCACGTTGCTTTGGGCCCAAAACGTTTTTGGGCCAAACTCCTTGCTCGGATAACATTTTTGACTCATTCTTTCACCTAAATATCTTTTTGGACCATTTAAAATGGTTTCGTGAGGTCAGAAGCTGAAAAGATTGAAGTTTGATTTTTCACATGAGTACCACGTTGCTCTGAACGTTTTGGGCCTAACTCCTAGCTCGGATAACATTTTTGAGCCATTCTTTCACCTAAATGGGTTTTTTTTACCAATTCTAAAGGTTTCAGGAGGTTAGAAGCCGAAAAAATTGAAATCCGATTTTAGGCATCCGTTCCACGTTGCTTTAGGCCCAAAACGTTTTTGGGCCTAACTCCTAGCTCGGATAACATTTTTGAGTAATTCTTTCGCCTGAATGTGTTTTTTACCATATCTAAAGGGTTCGTGAGGTCAGAAGCCGAAAAAATTGAAGTCCCTTTATTGCGTTGGTTCCACGTTGCTCTAGGCCCAAAACGTGTTTTGGGCCTAACTAATAGCTCGGATAACATAGTTGAGTCATTATTTCACCAAAATGCGTTTTCTTAACATTTCTAAAGGGTTCAAGAGGTCAGAAGCCAAAAAAATAGAAGTCAGATTTTTCAAGTCGGTTCCACGTTGCTCTGGGCCAAAAACATTTTTGGGCCTAACTCCTAGCTCGGAGAACATTTTAGAGTCATTCTTTCGCCTCAATGTGTTTTTTACCATTTCTAAAGGGTTCGTGAGGTCAAAAGCAGAAAAAAATTGAAGTCCGATTTTTCGCGTCGGTTCCACGTTTCTCAAGGCCGAAAACGTGTTTTGGGCCTAACTCCTAGCTCGGATAACATTTTTGAGTCATTCTTTCACCTAAATGCGTTTTTTTACCATTTCTAAAGGGTTTAGGAGGTCTAAAAGAGAGAAAATTGAAGCCCGATTTTTCGCGTCGGTTACACGTTGCTCTGGGCCCAAAACGTTTTTGGGCCTAACTCCTAGCTCGGATAACATTTTTGAGTCATTCTTTCGCCTAAATGTGTTTTTTAACCATATCTAAAGGGTTCGCGAGGTCAGAAGCTGAAAAATTGAAGTCCGATTTTTGCGTCGGTTCCACGTTGCTCTGGGCCCAAAACGTGTTTTGGGCTTAACTCCTAGCTCGGATAACATTGTTGAGTCATTCTTTCGCCTAAATGCGTTTTTATACCATATCTAAAGTTTTCCTGAGGTTAGAAGCTGATAAAATAGAAGTCCGATTTTTCGTGTCGGTTCCACGTTTCTCTAGGCCGAAATCGTGTTTTGGGCCTAACTCCTAGCTCGGATAACATTTTTTATTCATTCTTTCGCCTAAATGCGTTTTTATACCATTTCCAAAGGGTTCGAGAGGTCAGAAGCTGAAAAAATTAAAGTCCGATTTTTCGCGTCGGTTCCTCGTTACTCTGGGCCTAACTCCTAGCTCCGATAACGTTTTTGAGTCATTCTTTCACCTAAATGCGTTTTTTAACATTTCTAAAGGGATCAGGAGGTCAGAAGCCGAAAAAATGGAAGTCCGATTTTTCAAGTCGGTTCCACGTTGCTTTGGGCCCAAAACGTTTTTTGGGCTTAACTCCTAGCTCGGATAACATTTTTGAGTCATTCTTTCACCTAAACGCGTTTTCTCAACATTTCTAAAGGGTTCAGGAGGTCAGAAGCCGAAAAAATAGAAGTCCGATTTTTCAAGTCCGTTCCACGTTGCTCTGGGCCCAAAACATTTTTGGGCCTAACTCCTAGCTCGGAAAACATTGTTGAGTCATTCTTTCGCCTAAATGCGTTTTTATACCATTTCTAAAGGGTTCCTGAGGTCAGAAGCTGATAAAATTGAAGTCCGATTTTTCGCGTCGGTTCCACGTTTCTCTAGGCCGAAAACGTTTTTTGGGCCTAACTCCTAGCTCGGATAACATTTTTGATTCATTCTTTCGCCTAAATGCGTTTTTCTACCAGTTCCAAAGGGTTCGTGAGGTCAGAAGCTGAAAAAATTAAAGTATGATTTTTCACGTCTGTTCCACGTTACTCTGGGCCTAAAACGTGTTTTGGGCCTAACTCCTAGCTCAGCTAACAATTTTGAGTCATTCTTTCACCTTAATGCGTTTTCATACCATTTCTTAAGGGTTCAGGAGGTCAGAAGCCGAAAAAATTGAAGTCCGATTTTTCGCGGCGGTTCCACGTTGCTTTGGACACAAAACGTTTTTGGGCCTAATTCCTAGCTCGAATAACATTTTTGAGTCATTCTTTCGCATAAATGTGTTTTTTACAATTTAAAAAGGTTTTGTGAGATCAGAAGCTGAAAAAATTGAAATCTGATTTTTCGCGTCGGTTCCACGTTGCTCTGGGCCCAAAACTTGTTTGGGGACTAACTCTTAGGTCGTATAACGTTTTTGAGTCATTCTTTTGCCTAAATGCGTTTTTTTACCATTTCTAAAGGGTTCGTGAGGTCAGAAGCTGAGAAAATTGAAGTCCGATTTTTCGCGTCGGTTCCACGTTGCTCTGGGCCCAAAGCGTGTTTTGGGCCTAACTCCTAGCTCGGATAACATTTTTGAGTCATTCTTTCGCCTAAATACGTTTTTTTACCATTTCTTAAGGGTTCGTGAGGTAAGAAGCTGAAAAAATTAAAGTCCGATGTTTCGCGTCGGTTCCACGTTACTCTAGGCCCAAAACACACGTTTTAAGCCTAACTCCTAGCTCGGATAACATTTTTGAATCATTCTTTCACCTAAATGCGTTTTTTACCATTTCTAAAGGGTTCAGGAGGTCAGAAGACGAAAAAATTGAAGTCCGATTTTTCGCGGCGGTTCCACGTTGCTTTGGGCCCAAAACGTTTTTGGGCCAAACTCCTTGCTCGGATAACATTTTTGACTCATTCTTTCACCTAAATGTGTTTTTTGACCATTTAAAAAGGTTTCGTGAGGTCAGAAGCTGAAAAGATTGAAGTTTGATTTTTCACGTGAGTACCACGTTGCTCTCAACGTTTTGGGCCTAACTCCTAGCTCGGATAACATTTTTGAGTCATTCTTTCACCTAAATGCGTTTTCATACCATATCTAAAGGGTTCAGGAGGTCAGAAAACGAAAAAATTGAAGTCCGATTTTACGCGGCGGTTCCACGTAACTTTGGGCCCAAAACGTTTTTGGGCCAAACTCCTGGCTCGGATAACATTTTTGACTCATTCTTTCATCTAAATGTGTTTTTTGACCATTTAAAAAGGTTTCGTGAGGTCAGAAGCTGAAAAGATTGAAGTTTGATTTTTCACGTGAGTACCACGTTGCTCTGAAAGTTTGGGGCCTAACTCCTAGCTCAGATAACATTTTTGAGCCATTCATTCACCTAAATGCGTTTTTTTACCATTTCTAAAGGGTTCAGGAGGTCTAAAGCAGAGAAAATTGAAGCCCGATTTTTCGCGTCGGTTCCACGTTGCTCTTGGCCCAAAATGTTTTTAGGCCTAACTCCTAGCTCAGATAACATTTTTGAGTCATTTTTCGCCTAAATACGTTTTTTTACCATTTCTTAAGGGTTCGTGAGGTAAGAAGCTGAAAAAATTAAAGTCCGATGTTTCGCGTCGGTTCCACGTTACTTTAGGCCCAAAACACACGTTTTAAGCCTAACTCCTAGCTCGGATAACATTTTTGAATCATTCTTTCACCCAAATGCGTTTTTTACCATTTCTAAAGGGTTCAGGAGGTCAGAAAACGAAAAAATTGAAGTCCGATTTTACGCGGCGGTTCCACGTAACTTTTGGCCCAAAACGTTTTTGGGCCAAACTTCTTGCTCGGATAACATTTTTGACGCATTCTTTCACCTAAATGTGTTTTTTGACCATTTAAAAAGGTTTCGTGAGGTTAGAAGCTGAAAAGATTGAAGTTTGATTTTTCACGTGAGTACCACGTTGCTCTCAACGTTTTGGGCCTAACTCCTAGCTCGGATAACATTTTTGAGTCATTCTTTCACCTAAATGCGTTTTCATACCATATCTGAAGGGTTCGTGAGGTCAGAAGCTGAAAAAATTGAAGTCCACTTTTTGCGTTGGTTCCACGTTGCTCTGGTCCCATAACGTGTTTTGGGCCTAACTCCTAGCTCGGAGTACATTGTTGAGTCATTCTTTCGCCTAAATGCGTTTTTATACCATTTCTAAAGGGTTCCTAAGGTCAGAAGCTGATAAAATTGAAGTCCGATTTTTCGCGTCGGTTCCACGTTTCTCTAGGCCGAAAACGTGTTTTGGGCCTAACTCCTAGCTCGGATAACATTTTTGATTCATTCTTTCGCCTAAATGCGTTTTTCTACCATTTCCAAAGGGTTCGTGAGGTCAGAAGCTGAAAAAATTAAAGTCCGATTTTTCGCGTCGGTTCCACGTTACTCTGGGCCTAAAACGTGTTTTGGGCCTAACTCCTAGCTCGGATAACATTTTTGAGTCATTCTTTCACCTAAATGCGTTTTCATACCATTTCTGAAGGGTTCATGAGGTCAAAAGCCGAAAAAATTGAAGTCCGATTTTTCGCGTCGGTTCCACATTGCTTAGGGCCCACAACGTTTTTGGGCCTAACTCCTAGCTCGGATAACATTTTTGAGTCATTCTTTCGCCTAAATGTGTTTTTTACCATATCTAAAGGGTTCGTGAGGTCAGAAGCTGAAAAAATTGAAGTCCACTTTTTCCGTCGGTTCCACGTTGCTCTGTGCCCCAAACGTGTTTTGGGCCTAACTCCTAGCTCGGATAACATTTTTGAGTCATTCTTTCGCCTAAATGTGTTTTTTGACCATTTTAAAAGGGTTCGTGAGGTTAAAAGCTGAAAAAATTGAAGTTCGATTTTTCGCGTCGGTTCCACGTTGCTTTGGGCCCAAAACGTGTTTTGGGCCTAACTCCTAGCTCGGATAACACTTTTGAGCCATTCTTTCGCCTAAATGCGTTTTTTTACCATTTCTAAAAGGTTCAGGAGGTCTGAAGCAGAGAAAATTGAAGTCCGATTTTTCGCGTCGGTTCCACGTTGCTATGGGCCCAAAACGTTTTTGGTCCTAATTCCTAGCTCGGATAACATTTTTGAGTCATTCTTTCGCCTAAATGTGTTTTTTTTACCATATCAAAAGGGTTTGTGAGGTCAGAAACTGAAAAAATTGAAGTCCGATTTTTGCGTTGGTTCCACGTTGCTCTGGTCCCATAACGTGTTTTGGGCCTAACTCCTAGCTCGGATAACATTGTTGAGTCATTCTTTCGCCTAAATGCGTTTTTATACCATTTCTAAAGGGTTCCTGAGGTCAGAAGCTGATAAAATTGAAGTCCGATTTTTCGCGTCGGTTCCACGTTTCTCTAGGCCGATAACATTTTTGATTCATTCTTTCGCCTAAATGCGTTTTTCTACCATTTCCAAAGGGTTCGTGAGGTCAGAAGCTGAAAAAATTAAAGTCCGATTTTTCGCGTCGGTTCCACGTTACTCTGGGCCTAAAACGTGTTTTGGGCCTAACTCCTAGCTCGGATAACATTTTTGAGTCATTCTTTCACCTAAATGCATTTTCATACCATTTCTGAAGGGTTCAGGAGGTCAGAAGCCGAAAAAATTGAAGTCCGATTTTTCGCGGCGGTTCCACGTTACTTTGGGCACAAAACGTTTTTGGGCCTAACTCCTAGCTTAAATAACATTTTTGAGTCATTCTTTCGCCTAAATTTTTTTTTTACAATTTAAAAAGGTTTTGTGAGGTCAGAACCTGAAAAAATTGAAGTTCGATTTTTCGCGTCGGTTCCATGTTGCCCTGGGCCCAAAACGTGTTTTGGGCCTAACTCCTAGTTCGGATAACACTTTTGAGTCATTCTTTCACCTAAATGCGTTTTTCTACCATTTCTAAAGGGTTCGTGAGGTCAGAAGCTGAAAAAATTGAAGTCTGATTTTTCGCGTCGGTTCCACGTTGCTCTGGGCCCAAAGCGTGTTTTGGGGACTAACTCCTAGCTCGGATAACATTTTTGAGTCATTCTTTTGCCTAAATGCGATTTTTTACCATTTCTAAAGGGTTCGTGAGGTCAGAAGCTGAGAAAATTGAAGTCCGATTTTTCGCGTCGGTTCCACGTTGCTCTGGGCCCAAAGCGTGTTTTGGGCCTAACTCCTAGCTCGGATAACATTTTTGAGTCATTCTTTCGCCTAAATACGTTTTTTTTACCATTTCTTAAGGGTTCGTGAGGTAAGAAGCTGAAAAAATTAAAGTCCGATGTTTCGCGTCGGTTCCACGTTACTCTAGGCCCAAAACACACGTTTTAAGCCTAACTCCTAGCTCGGATAACATTTTTGAATCATTCTTTCACCTAAATGCGTTTTTTACCATTTCTAAAGGGTTCAGGAGGTCAGAAGACGAAAAAATTGAAGTCCGATTTTTCGCGGCGGTTCCACGTTGCTTTGGGCCCAAAACGTTTTTGGGCCAAACTCCTTGCTCGGATAACATTTTTGACTCATTCTTTCACCTAAATGTGTTTTTTGACCATTTAAAAAGGTTTCGTGAGGTCAGAAGCTGAAAAGATTGAAGTTTGATTTTTCACGTGAGTACCACGTTGCTCTGAACGTTTTGGGCCTAACTCCTAGCTCGGATAACATTTTTGAGTCATTCTTTCACCTAAATGCGTTTTCATACCATTTCTGAAGGGTTCAGGAGGTCAGAAGCCGAAAAAATTGAAGTCCGATTTTTCGCGGCGGTTCCACGTTGCTTTGGGCACAAAACGTTTTTGGGCCTAACTCCTAGCTCGAATAACATTTTTGAGTCATTCTTTCGCCTAAATGTGTTTTTTTACAATTTAAAAAGGCTTTGTGAGATCAGAAGCTGAAAAAATTGAAGTTCGATTTTTCGCGTCGGTTCCATGTTGCCTTGGGCCCAAAACGTGTTTTGGGCCTAACTCCTAGTTCGGATAACACTTTTGAGTCATTCTTTCACCTAAATGCGTTTTTCTACCATTTCTAAAGGGTTCGTGAGGTCAGAAGCTGAAAAAATTAATGTCTGATTTTTCGCGTCGGTTCCACGTTGCTTTGGGCCCAAAACTTGTTTGGGGACTAACTCCTAGCTCGTATAACGTTTTTGAGTCATTCTTTTGCCTAAATGCGTTTTTTTACCATTTCTAAAGGGTTCGTGAGGTCAGAAGCTGAAAAAAATTGAAGTCCGATTTTTCGCGTCGGTTCCACGTTACTCTGGGCCCAAAGCGTGTTTTGGGCCTAACTCCTAGCTCGGATAACATTTTTGAGTCATTCTTTCGCCTAAATACGTTTTTTTACCATTTCTTAAGGGTTCGTGAGGTAAGAAGCTGAAAAAATTAAAGTCCGATGTTTCGCGTCGGTTCCACGTTACTCTAGGCCCAAAACACACGTTTTAAGCCTAACTCCTAGCTCGGATAACATTTTTGAATCATTCTTTCACCCAAATGTGTTTTTTACCATTTCTAAAGGGTTCAGGAGGTCAGAAGACGAAAAAATTGAAGTCCGATTTTACGCAACGGTGCCACGTAACTTTGGGCCCACAACGTTTTTGGGCCAAACTCCTGGCTCGGATAACATTTTTGACTCATTCTTTCACCTAAATGTGTTTTTTGACCATTTAAAAAGGTTTCGTGAGGTCAGAAGCTGAAAAGATTGAAGTTTGATTTTTCACGTGAGTACCACGTTGCTCTGAACGTTTTCGGCCTAACTCCTACCTCGGATAACATTTTTGAGCCATTCATTCACCTAAATGCGTTTTTTTACCATTTCTAAAGGGTTCAGGAGGTCTAAAGCAGAGAAAATTGAAGCCCGATTTTTCGCGTCGGTTCCACGTTGCTCTTGGCCCAAAACGTTTTTAGGCCTAACTCCTAGCTCGGATAACATTTTTGAGTCATTTTTTCGCCTAAATGTGTTTTTTAACCATATCTAAAGGGTTTGTGAGGTCAAAAACTGAAAAAATTGAAGTCCGATTTTTGCGTCTGTTCCACGTTGCTCTGGGCCCAAAACGTGTTTTGGGCCTAACTCCTAGCTCGGATAACATTGTTGAGTCATTCTTTCGCCTAAATGCGTTTTTATACCATTTCTAAAGGGTTCCTGAGGTTAGAAGCTGATAAAATAGAAGTCCGATTTTTCGCGTCGGTTCCACGTTTCTCTAGGCCGAAAACGTGTTTTGGGCCTAACTCCTAGCTCGGATAACATTTTTGATTCATTATTTCGCCTAAATGCGTTTTTCTACCATTTCCAAAGGGTTCGTGAGGTCAGAAGCTGAAAAAATTAAAGTATGATTTTTCGCGTCGGTTCCACGTTACTCTGGGCCTAAAACGTGTTTTGGGCCTAACTCCTAGCTCAGCTAACATTTTTGAGTCATTCTTTCGCCTAAATGCGTTTTCATACCATTTCTGAAGGGTTCAGGAGGTCAGAAGCCGAAAAAATTGAAGTCCGATTTTTCGCGGCGGTTCCACGTTGCTTTGGGCACAAAACGTTTTTGGGCCTAACTCCTAGCTCGAATAACATTTTTGAGTCATTCTTTCGCCTAAATGTGTTTTTTTACAATTTAAAAAGGTTTTGTGAGATCAAAAGCTGAAAAAATTGAAGTTCGATTTTTCGCGTCGGTTCCATGTTGCCCTGGGCCCAAAACGTGTTTTGGGCCTAACTCCTAGTTCGGATAACACTTTTGAGTCATTCTTTCACCTAAATGCGTTTTTCAACCATTTCTAAAGGGTTCGTGAGGTCAGAAGCTGAAAAAATTGAAGTCTGATTTTTCGCGTTGGTTCCACGTTGCTCTGGGCCCAAAACTTGTTTGGGGACTAACTCCTAGCTCGTATAACGTTTTTGAGTCATTCTTTTGCCTAAACGCGATTTTTTACCATTTCTAAAGGGTTCGTGAGGTCAGAAGCTGAGAAAATTGAAGTCCGATTTTTCGCGTCGGTTCCACGTTGCTCTAGGCCCAAAGCGTGTTTTGGGCCTAACTCCTAGCTCGGATAACATTTTTGAGTCATTCTTTCGCCTAAATACGTTTTTTTTACCATTTCTTAAGGGTTCGTGAGGTAAGAAGCTGAAAAAATTAAAGTCCGATGTTTCGCGTCGGTTCCACGTTACTCTGGGCCCAAAACACACGTTTTAAGCCTAACTCCTAGCTCGGATAACATTTTTGAATCATTCTTTCACCTAAATGCGTTTTTTACCATTTCTAAAGGGTTCAGGAGGTCAGAAGACGAAAAAATTGAAGTCCGATTTTTCGCGGCGGTTCCACGTTGCTTTGGGCCCAAAACGTTTTTGGGCCAAACTCCTTGCTCGGATAACATTTTTGACTCATTCTTTCACCTAAATGTGTTTTTTGACCATTTAAAAAGGTTTCGTGAGGTCAGAAGCTAAAAAAATTGAAGTTTGATTTTTCACGTGAGTACCACGTTGCTCTGAACGTTTTGGGCCTAACTCCTAGCTCGGATAACATTTTTGAGTCATTCTTTCACCTAAATGCGTTTTCATACCATTTCTGAAGGGTTCAGGAGGTCAAAAGCCGAAAAAATTGAAGTCCGATTTTTGGCGGCGGTTCCACGTTGCTTTGGGCCCAAAACGTTTTTGGGCCTAACTCCTAGCTCGGATAACATTTTTGAGTCATTCTTTCGCCTAAATGTGTTTTTTACCATTTAAAAAGGTTTCGTGAGGTCGGAAGCCGAAAAAATTGAAGTTCGCTTTTTCACGTGAGTACCACGTTGCTCTGGGCCCAAAACGTGTTTTGGGCCTAACTCCTAGCTCGGATAACATTTTTGAGTCATTCTTTCACCTAAATGCGTTTTTTTTACCATTTCTAAAGGGTTCGTGAGGTCTAAAGCTGAAAAAATTGAAGTCCGATTTTTCGCGTCGGCTCCACGTTGCTCCGGGCCCAAAACTGTTTTGGGCCTAACTCCTAGCTCGGATAACATTTTTTGAGTCATTCTTTCGCCTAAATGCGTTTTTTTACCATTTCTAAAGGGTTCGTGAGGTCGAAGCTGAAAAAATTGAAGTCCGATTTTTCGCGTCGGTTCCACGTTGCTCCCGGGCCCAAAACTTGTTTGGGGCCTAACTCCTAGCTCGTATAACGTTTTTGAGTCATTCTTTTGCCTAAATGCGTTTTTTTACCATTTCTAAAGGGTTCGTGAGGTCGGAAGCTGAGAAAATTGAAGTCCGATTTTTCGCGTCGGTTCCACGTTGCTCGAGGCCCAAAACACGTGTTTTGAGCCTAACTCCTAGCTCGGATAACATTTTTGAGTCATTCTTTCGCCTAAATACGTTTTTTTACCATTTCTTAAGGGTTTGTGAGGTAAGAAGCTGAAAAAATTAAAGTCCGATGTTTTGAGGTAAGAAGACGAAAAAATTAAAGTCCGTTTTTTTGCGGCGGTTCCACGTTACTTTGGGCCCAAAACGTTTTTGGGCCAAACTCCTTGCTCGGATAACATTTTTGACTCATTCTTTCACCTAAATGTGTTTTTTGACCATTTAAAAAGGTTTCGTGAGGTCAGAAGCTGAAAAGATTGAAGTTTGATTTTTCACGTGAGTACCACGTTGCTCTGAACGTTTTGGGCCTAACTCCTAGCTCGGATAACATTTTTGAGCCATTCTTTCACCTAAATGCGTTTTTTTACCATTTCTAAAGGGTTCAGGAGGTCAGAAGCCGAAAAAATTGAAGTCCGATTTTACGCATCCGTTCCACGTTGCTTTAGGCCCAAAACGTTTTTGGGCCTAACTCCTAGCTCGGATAACATTTTTGAGTCATTCTTTCGCCTAAATGTGTTTTTTACCATATCTAAAGGGTTCGTGAGGTCAGAAGCCGAAAAAATTGAAGTCCCTTTTTTGCGTCGGTTCCACGTTGCTCTGGGCCCAAAACGTGTTTTGGGCCTAACTCCTAGCTCGGATAACATTTTTGAGTCATTCTTTCACCTAAATGCGTTTTCTAAACATTTCTAAAGGGTTCAAGAGGTCAGAAGCCAAAAAATAGAAGTCCGATTTTTCAAGTCGGTTCCACGTTGCTCTGGGCCCAAAACATTTTTGGGCCTAACTCCTAGCTCGGAAAACATTTTTGAGTCATTCTTTCGCCTAAATGTGTTTTTTACCATTTCTAAAGGGTTCGTGAGGTCAAAAGCTGAAAAAATTGAAGTCCGATTTTTCGCGTCGGTTCCACGTTTCTCAAGGCCGAAAACGTGTTTTGGGCCTAACTCCTAGCTCGGATAACATTTTTGAGTCATTCTTTCGCCTAAATGCGTTTTTATACCATTTTTAAAGGGTTCGTGAGGTCAGAAGCTGAAAAAATTGAAGTCCGATTTTTCGCGGCGATTCCACGTTGCTCTGGGCCCAAAACGTGTTTTGGGCCTAACTCCTAGCTCGGATAACATTTTTGAGTCATTCTTTCGCCTAAATGCGTTTTTTTACCATTTCTAAAGGGTTCAGGAGGTCTGAAGCAGAGAAAATTGAAGTCCGATTTTTCGCGTCGGTTCCACGTTGCTCTGGGCCCAAAACGTTTTTGGGCCTAACTCCTAGCTCGGATAACATTTTTGAGTCATTCTTTCGCCTAAATGTGTTTTTTTACCATATCAAAAGGGTTCGTGAGGTCGAAGCGAAAAAATTGAAGTCCGATTTTTGCGTTGGTTCCACGTTGCTCTGGTCCCATAACGTGTTTTGGGCCTAACTCCTAGCTCGGATAACATTGTTGAGTCATTCTTTCGCCTAAATGCGTTTTTATACCATTTCTAAAGGGTTCCTGAGGTCAGAAGCTGATAAAATTGAAGTCCGATTTTTCGCGTCGGTTCCACGTTTCTCTAGGCCGAAAACGTGTTTTGGGCCTAACTCCTAGCTCGGATAACATTTTTGATTCATTCTTTCGCCTAAATGCGTTTTTCTACCATTTCCAAAGGGTTCGTGAGGTCAAAAGCTGAAAAAATTAAAGTCCGATTTTTCGCGTCGGTTCCACGTTACTCTGGGCCTAAAACGTGTTTTGGGCCTAACTCCTAGCTCAGCTAACATTTTTGAGTCATTCTTTCACCTAAATGCGTTTTCATACCATTTCTGAAGGGTTCAGGAGGTCAGAAGCCGAAAAAATTGAAGTCCGATTTTTCGCGGCGGTTCCACGTTGCTTTGGGCCCAAAACGTTTTTGGGCCTAACTCCTAGCTCGAATAACATTTTTGAGTCATTCTTTCGCCTAAATGTGTTTTTTTACCATTTAAAAAGGTTTTGTGAGGTCAGAAGCTGAAAAAATTGAAGTTCGATTTTTCGCGTCGGTTCCATGTTGCCCTGGGCCCAAAACGTGTTTTGGGCCTAACTCCTAGTTCGGATAACACTTTTGAGTCATTCTTTCACCTAAATGCGTTTTTTAACCATTTCTAAAGGGTTCGTGAGGTCAGAAGCTGAAAAAATTGAAGTCCGATTTTTCGCGTTGGTTCCACGTTGCTCTGGGCCCAAAACTTGTTTGGGGACTAACTCCTAGCTCGTATAACGTTTTTGAGTCATTCTTTTGCCTAAATGCGTTTTTTTACCATTTCTAAAGGGTTCGTGAGGTCAGAAGCTGAGAAAATTGAAGTCCGATTTTTCGCGTCGGTTCCACGTTGCTCTGGGCCCAAAGCGTGTTTTGGGCCTAACTCCTAGCTCGGATAACATTTTTGAGTCATTCTTTCGCCTAAATATGTTTTTTTACCATTTCTTAAGGGTTCGTGAGGTAAGAAGCTGAAAAAATTAAAGTCCGATGTTTGCGTCGGTTCCACGTTCTGGCCCAAACCGTTTTAAGCCTAACTCCTAGCTCGGATAACATTTTTGAGTCATTCTTTCACCTAAATGCGTTTTTTACCATTTCTAAAGGGTTCAGGAGGTCAGAAGACGAAAAAATTGAAGTCCGATTTTTCGCGGCGGTTCCACGTTGCTTTGGGCCCAAAAAGTTTTTGGGCCAAACTCCTTGCTCGGATAACATTTTTGACTCATTCTTTCACCTAAATGTGTTTTTTGACCATTTAAAAACGTTTCGTGAGGTCAGAAGCTAAAAAAATTGAAGTTTGATTTTTCACGTGAGTACCACGTTGGTCTGAACGTTTTGGGCCTAACTCCTATCTCGGATAACATTTTTGTGTCATTCTTTCACCTAAATGCGATTTTCATACCATTTCTGAAGGGTTCAGGAGGTCAAAAGCCGAAAAAATTGAAGTCCGATTTTTGGCGGCGGTTCCACGTTGCTTTGGGCCCAAAACGTTTTTGGGCCTAACTCCTAGCTCGGATAACATTTTTGAGTCATTCTTTCACCTAAATGTGTTTTTTTACCTATTTAAAAGGTTTCGTGAGGTCAGAAGCTGAAAAGATTGAAGTTTGCTTTTTCACGTGAGTACCACGTCGCTCTGAACGTTTTGGGCCTAACTCCTAGCTCGGATAACATTTTTGAGCCATTCTTTCACCTAAATGCGTTTTTTTTACCATTTCTAAAGGGTTCAGGAGGTCTAAAGCAGAGAAAATTGAAGCCCGATTTTTCGCGTCGACTCCACGTTGCTCTGGGCCCAAAACGTTTTTGGGCCTAACTCCTAGCTCGGATAACATTTTTGAGTCATTCTTTCACCTAAATGCGTTTTTCTACCATTTCTAAAGGGTTCGTGAGGTCAGAAGCTGAAAAAATTGACGTTTGATTTTTCGCGTCGATTCCACGTTGCTCTGGGCCCAAAACTTGTTTGGGGACTAACTCCTAGCTCGTATAACGTTTTTGAGTCATTCTTTTGCCTAAATGCGTTTTTTTACCATTTCTAAAGGGTTCGTGAGGTCGGAAGCTGAGAAAATTGAAGTCCGATTTTTCGCGTCGGTTCCACGTTGCTCTGGGCCCAAAGCGTGTTTTGGGCCTAACTCCTAGCTCGGATAACATTTTTGAGTCATTCTTTCGCCTAAATACGTTTTTTTACCATTTCTTAAGGGTTTGTGAGGTAAGAAGCTGAAAAAAATTAAAGTCCGATGTTTTGAGGTAAGAAGACGAAAAAATTAAAGTCCGTTTTTTTGCGGCGGTTCCACGTTACTTTGGGCCCAAAACGTTTTTGGGCCAAACTCCTTGCTCGGATAACATTTTTGACTCATTCTTTCACCTAAATGTGTTTTTTGACCATTTAAAATGGTTTCGTGAGGTCAGAAGCTGAAAAGATTGAAGTTTGATTTTTCACATGAGTACCACGTTGCTTTGAACGTTTTGGGCCTAACTCCTAGCTCGGATAACATTTTTGAGCCATTCTTTCACCTAAATGGGTTTTTTTACCATTTCTAAAGGTTTCAGGAGGTTAGAAGCCGAAAAAATTGAAATCCGATTTTAGGCATCCGTTCCACGTTGCTTTAGGCCCAAAACGTTTTTGGGCCTAACTCCTAGCTCGGATAACATTTTTGAGTAATTCTTTCGCCTGAATGTGTTTTTTACCATATCTAAAGGGTTCGTGAGGTCAGAAGCCGAAAAAATTGAAGTCCCTTTATTGCGTCGGTT
This sequence comes from Beta corolliflora, assembly GCA_947648045.1. NCBI lineage: Eukaryota > Viridiplantae > Streptophyta > Magnoliopsida > Caryophyllales > Amaranthaceae > Beta > Beta corolliflora. The sequence continues at coordinate 29,932 of CANSZD010003593.1, forward strand.
CCACGTTGCTCTGGGCCTAAAACGTGTTTTGGGCCTAACTAATAGCTCGGATAACATAGTTGAGTCATTATTTCACCAAAATGCGTTTTCTTAACATTTCTAAAGGGTTCAAGAGGTCAGAAGCCAAAAAAATAGAAGTCAGATTTTTCAAGTCGGTTCCACGTTGCTCTGGGCCCAAAACATTTTTGGGCCTAACTCCTAGCTCGGAAAACATTTTTGAGTCATTCTTTCGCCTCAATGTGTTTTTTACCATTTCTAAAGGGTTCGTGAGGTCAAAAGCTGAAAAAATTGAAGTCCGATTTTTCGCGTCGGTTCCACGTTTCTCAAGGCCGAAAAAGTGTTTTGGGCCTAACTCCTAGCTCGGATAACATTTTTGAATCATTCTTTCGCCTAAATGCGTTTTTATACCATTTTTAAAGGGTTCGTGAGGTCAGAAGCTGAAAAAATTGAAGTCCGATTTTTCGCGGCGGTTCCCGGTGTGCTCTTGAACGTGTTTTGGGCCTAACTCCTAGCTCGGATAACATTTTTGAGTCATTCTTTCACCTAAATGCGTTTTTTTACCATTTCTAAAGGGTTTAGGAGGTCTAAAAGAGAGAAAATTGAAGCCCGATTTTTCGCGTCGGTTCCACGTTGCTCTGGGCCCAAAACGTTTTTGGGCCTAACTCCTAGCTCGGATAACATTTTTGAGTCATTCTTTCCCCTAAATGTGTTTTTTAACCATATCTAAAGGGTTCGCGAGGTCAGAAACTGAAAAATTGAAGTCCGATTTTTGCGTCGGTTCCACGTTGCTCTGGGCCCAAAACGTGTTTTGGGCCTAACTCCTAGCTCGGATAACATTGTTGAGTCATTCTTTCGCCTAAATGCGTTTTTATACCATATCTAAAGGGTTCCTGAGGTTAGAAGCTGATAAAATTGAAGTCCGATTTTTCGTGTCGGTTCCACGTTTCTCTAGGCCGAAAACGTGTTTTGGGCCTAACTCCTAGCTCGGATAACATTTTTTATTCATTCTTTCGCCTAAATGCGTTTTTATACCATTTCCAAAGGGTTCGTGAGGTCAGAAGCTGAAAAAATTAAAGTCCGATTTTTCGCGTCGGTTCCTCTTCACTGGGCCCAAAACGTGTTTTGGCCTAACTCCTAGCTCGGATAACGTTTTTGAGTCATTCTTTCACCTAAATGCGTTTTTTAACATTTCTAAAGGGATCAGGAGGTCAGAAGTCGAAAAAATTGAAGTCCGATTTTTCAAGTCGGTTCCACGTTGCTCTGGGCCCAAAACGTGTTTTGGGCCTAACTCCTAGCTCGGATAACATTTTTGAGTCATTCTTTCACCTAAATGCGTTTTTTCAACATTTCTAAAGGGTTCAGGAGGTCAGAAGCCGAAAAAATTGAAGTCCGATTTTTCAAGTCGGTTCCACGTTGCTCTGGGCCCAAAACGTTTTTGGGCCTAACTCCTAGCTCGGATAACATTGTTGAGTCATTCTTTCGCCTAAATGCGTTTTTATACCATTTCTAAAGGGTTCCTGAGGTCAGAAGCTGATAAAATTGAAGTCCGATTTTTCGCGTCGGTTCCACGTTTCTCTAGGCCGAAAACGTGTTTTGGGCCTAACTCCTAGCTCGGATAACATTTTTGATTCATTCTTTCGCCTAAATGCGTTTTTCTACCATTTCCAAAGGGTTCGTGAGGTCAGAAGTTGAAAAAATTAAAGTATGATTTTTCGCGTCGGTTCCACGTTACTCTGGGCCTAAAACGTGTTTTGGGCCTAACTCTTAGCTCAGCTAACATTTTTGAGTCATTCTTTCCTTAAATGTGTTTTCATACCATTTCTGAAGGGTTCAGGAGGTCAGAAGCCGAAAAAATTGAAGTCCGATTTTTCGCGGCGGTTCCACGTTGCTTTGGGCCCAAAACGTTTTTGGGCCTAACTCCTAGCTCGAATAACATTTTTGAGTCATTCTTTCGCCTAAATGTGTTTTTTTACAATTTAAAAAGGTTTTGTGAGATCAGAAGCTGAAAAAATTGAAGTTCGATTTTTCGCGTCGGTTCCATGTTGCCCTGGGCCCAAAACGTTTTTTGGGCCTAACTCCTAGTTCGGATAACACTTTTGAGTCATTCTTTCACCTAAATGCGTTTTTGTACCATTTCTAAAGGGTTCGTGAGGTCAGAAGCTGAAAAAATTGAAGTCCGATTTTTCGCGTCGGTTCCACGTTGCTCTGGGCCCAAAACTTGTTTGGGGACTAACTCCTAGCTCGTATAACGTTTTTGAGTCATTCTTTTGCCTAAATGCGTTTTTTTACCATTTCTAAAGGGTTCGTGAGGTCGAAGCTTGAGAAAAATTGAAGTCCGATTTTTCGCGTCGGTTCCACGTTGCTCTGGGCCCAAAGCGTGTTTTGGGCCTAACTCCTAGCTCGGATAACATTTTTGAGTCATTCTTTCGCCTAAATACGTTTTTTTACCATTTCTTAAGGGTTCGTGAGGTAAGAAGCTGAAAAAATTAAAGTCCGATGTTTCGCGTCGGTTCCACGTTACTCTAGGCCCAAAACACACGTTTTAAGCCTAACTCCTAGCTCGGATAACATTTTTGAATCATTCTTTCACCCAAATGCATTTTTTTACCATTTCTAAAGGGTTCAGGAGGTCAGAAGACGAAAAAATTGAAGTCCGATTTTTCGCGGCGGTTCCACGTAACTTTGGGCCCAAAACGTTTTTGGGCCAAACTCCTGGCTCGGATAACATTTTTGACTCATTCTTTCACCTAAATGTGTTTTTTGACCATTTAAAAAGGTTTCGTGAGGTCAGAAGCTGAAAAGATTGAAGTTTGATTTTTCACGTGAGTACCACGTTGCTCTGAACGTTTTGGGCCTAACTCCTAGCTCGGATAACATTTTTGAGCCATTCATTCACCTAAATGCGTTTTTTTACCATTTCTAAAGGGTTTAGGAGGTCTAAAGCAGAGAAAATTGAAGCCCGATTTTTCGCGTCGGTTCCACGTTGCTCTTGGCCCAAAACGTTTTTAGGCCTAACTCCTAGCTCGGATAACATTTTTGAGTCATTCTTTCGCCTAAATGTGTTTTTTTACCATATCAAAAGGGTTCGTGAGGTCAGAAACTGAAAAAATTGAAGTCCGATTTTTGCGTTGGTTCCACGTTGCTCTGGTCCCATAACGTGTTTTGGGCCTAACTCCTAGCTCGGATAACATTGTTGAGTCATTATTTCGCCTAAATGCGTTTTTATAACATTTCTAAAGGGTTCCTGAGGTTAGAAGCTGATAAAATAGAAGTCCGATTTTTCGAGTCGGTTCCACGTTTCTCTAGGCCGAAAACGTGTTTTGGGCCTAACTCCTAGCTCGGATAACATTTTTGATTCATTATTTCGCCTAAATGCTTTTTTCTACCATTTCCAAAGGGTTCGCGAGGTCAGAAGCTGTAAAAATTAAAGTATGATTTTTCGCGTCGGTTCCACGTTACTCTGGGCCTAAAACATGTTTTGGGCCTAACTCCTAGCTCAGCTAACATTTTTGAGTTATTCTTTCACCTAAATGCGTTTTCATACCATTTCTGAAGGGTTCAGGAGGTCAGAAGCCGAAAAAATTGAAGTTCGATTTTTCACAATTTAAAAAGGTTTTGTGCGATCAAAAGCTGAAAAAATTGAAGTTCGATTTTTCGCGTCGGTTCCATGTTGCCCAAGGCCCAAAACGTGTTTTGGGCCTAATTCTTAGTTCGGATAACACTTTTGAGTCATTCTTTCACCTAAATGAGTTTTTATACCATTTCTAAAGGGTTCGTGAGGTCAGAAGCTGAAAAAATTGAAGTCCGATTTTTCGCGTCGGTTCCACGTTGCTCTGGGCCCAAAGCGTGTTTTGGGCCTAACTCCTAGCTCGGATAACATTTTTGAGTCATTCTTTCGCCTAAATGTGTTTTTTTACCATATCAAAAGGGTTCGTGAGGTCAGAAACTGAAAAAATTGAAGTCCGATTTTTGCGTTGGTTCCACGTTGCTCTGGTCCCATAACGTGTTTTGGGCCTAACTCCTAGCTCGGATAACATTGTTGAGTCATTCTTTCGCCTAAATGCGTTTTTATACCATTTCTAAAGGGTTCCTGAGGTTAGAAGCTGATAAAATAGAAGTCTGATTTTTCGCGTCGGTTCCACGTTTCTCTAGGCCGAAAACGTGTTTTGGGCCTAACTCCTAGCTCGGATAACATTTTTGATTCATTCTTTCGCCTAAATGCGTTTTTATACCATTTTTAAAGGGTTCGTGAGGTCAGAAGCTGAAAAAATTGAAGTCCGATTTTTCGCGGCGGTTCCTGGTGTGCTTTGGGCCCAAAACGTGTTTTGGGCCTAACTCCTAGCTCGGATAACACTTTTGAGCCATTCTTTCGCCTAAATGCGTTTTTTTACCATTTCTAAAAGGTTCAGGAGGTCTGAAGCAGAGAAAATTGAAGTCCGATTTTTCGGCGGTTCCACGTTGCTCTCTGGGCCCAAAACGTTTTGGGCCTAACTCCTAGCTCCGGATAACATTTTTGAGTCATTCTTTCGCCTAAATGTGTTTTTTACCATTTCAAAAGGGTTCGTGAGGTCATAAAGCTGAAAAAATTGAAGTCCGATTTTTGCGTTGGTTCCACGTTGCTACGGTCCCAAAACGTGTTTTGGGCCTAACTCCTAGCTCGGATAACATTTTTGAGTCATTCTTTCGCCTAAATGCGTTTTTATACCATTTCTAAAGGGTTCCTGAGGTCAGAAGCTGATAAAATTGAAGTCCGATTTTTCGCGTCGGTTCCACGTTTCTCTAGGCCGAAAACGTGTTTTGGGCCTAACTCCTAGCTCGGATAACATTTTTGATTCATTCTTTCGCCTAAATGCGTTTTTCTACCATTTCCAAAGGGTTCGTGAGGTCAGAAGCTGAAAAAATTTAAGTATGATTTTTCGCGTCGGTTCCACGTTACTCTGGGCCTAAAACGTGTTTTGGGCCTAACTCCTAGCTCAGCAAACATTTTTGAGTCATTCTTTCACCTAAATGCGTTTTCATACCATTTCTGAATGGTTCCGGAGGTCAGAAGCCGAAAAAATTGAAGTCCTATTTTTCGCGGCGGTTCCACGTTGCTTTGGGCACAAAATGTTTTTGGGCCTAACTCCTAGCTCGAATAACATTTTTGAGTCATTCTTTCGCCTAAATGTGTTTTTTTACAATTTAAAAAGGTTTTGTGAGATCAGAAGTTGAAAAAATTGAAGTTCGATTTTTCGCGTCGGTTCCACGTTGCTCTGGGCCCAAAACTTGTTTGGATACTAACTCCTAGCTCGTATAACGTTTTTGAGTCATTCTTTTGCCTAAATGCAATTTTTTACCATTTCAAAAGGGTTCGTGAGGTCAGAAGCTGAGAAACTTGAAGTCCGATTTTTCGAGTCGGTTCCACGTTGCTCTGGGCCCAAAGCGTGTTTTGGGCCTAACTCCTAGCTCGGATAACATTTTTGAGTCATTCTTTCGCCTAAATGCGTTTTTATACCATTTCTAAAGGGTTCCTGAGGTCAGAAGCTGATAAAATTGAAGTCCGATTTTTCGCGTCGGTTCCACGTTTCTCTAGGCCGAAAACGTGTTTTGGGCCTAACTCCTAGCTCGGATAACATTTTTGATTCATTCTTTCGCCTAAATGCGTTTTTATACCATTTTTAAAGGGTTCGTGAGGTCAGAAGCTGAAAAAATTGAAGTCCGATTTTTCGCGGCGGCTCCTGGTGTGCTTTGGGCCCAAAACGTGTTTTGGGCCTAACTCCTAACTCGGATAACACTTTTGAGCCATTCTTTCGCCTAAATGCGTTTCTTTACCAGTTCTAAAAGGTTCAGGAGGTCTGAAGCAGAGAAAATTGAAGTCCGATTTTTCGCGGCGGTTCCACGTTGCTTTGGGCCCAAAACGTTTTTGGGCCTAATTCCTAGCTCGGATAACATTTTTGAGTCATTCTTTTGCCTAAATGTGTTTTTTTACCATATCAAAAGGGTTCGTGAGGTCATAAACTGAAAAAATTGAAGTCCGATTTTTGCGTTGGTTCCACGTTGCTCTGGTCCCATAACGTGTTTTGGGCCTAACTCCTAGCTCGGATAACATTGTTGAGTCATTCTTTCGCCTAAATGCGTTTTTATACCATTTCTAAAGGGTTCCAGAGGTCAGAAACTGATAAAATTGAAGTTCGATTTTTCGCGTCGGTTCCACGTTTCTCTAGGCCGAAACCGTGTTTTGGGCCTAACTCCTAGCTCGGATAACATTTTTGATTCATTCTTTCGCCTAAATGCGTTTTTCTACCATTTCCAAAGGTTTCGTGAGGTCAGAAGCTGAAAAGATTGAAGTTTGATTTTTCACGTGAGTACCACGTTGCTCTGAACGTTTTGGGCCTAACACCTAGCTCGGATAAGATTTTTGAGTCATTCTTTCACCTAAATGCGTTTTCATACCATTTCTAAAGGGTTCAGGAGGTCAAAAGCCGAAAAAATTGAAGTCCGATTTTTCGCGGCGGTTCCACGTTGCTTTGGGCACAAAATGTTTTTGGGCCTAACTCCTAGCTCGAATAACATTTTTGAGTCATTCTTTCGCCTAAATGTGTTTTTTTACAATTTAAAAAGGTTTTGTGAGATCAGATGCTGAAAAAATTGAAGTTCGATTTTTCGCGTCGGTTCCATGTTGCCCTGGGCCCAAAACGTGTTTTGGGCCTAACTCCTAGTTCGGATAACACTTTTGAGTCATTCTTTCACCTAAATGTTTTTTTTACCATTTCTAAAGGGTTCGTGAGGTCAGAAGATGAAAAAATTGATGTCTGATTTTTCGCGTCGGTTCCACGTTGCTCTGGGCCCAAAACTTGTTTGGGGACTAACTCCTAGCTCGTATAACGTTTCTGAGTCATTCTTTTGCCTAAATGTATTTTTTAACCATTTCTAAAGGGTTCGTGAGGTCAGAAGCTGAAAAAAATTGAAGTCCTATTTTTCGCGTCGGTTCCACGTTGCTCTGGGCCCAAAGCGTGTTTTGGGCCTAACTCCTAGCTCGGATTACATTTCTGAGTCATTCTTTCGCCTAAATACGTTTTTTTACCATTTCTTAAGGGTTCGTGAAAATTAAAGTCCGATGTTTCGCGTCGGTTCCACGTTACTCGAGGCCCAAAACACACGTTTTAAGCCTAACTCCTAGCTCGGATAACATTTTTGAATCATTCTTTCACCTAAATGCGTTTTTTACCATTTCTAAAGGGTTCAGGAGGTCAGAAGACGAAAAAATTGAAGTCCGATTTTTAGCGGCGGTTCCACGTTGCTTTGGGCCCAAAACGTTTTTGGGCCAATCTCCTTGCTCGGATAACATTTTTGACTCATTCTTTCACCTAAATGTGTTTTTTGACCATTTAAAAAGGTTTCGTGAGGTCAGAAGCTGAAAAGATTGAGGGTTGTTTTTTCACGTGAGTACCACGTTGCTCTGAACGTTTTTGGGGCTAACTCCAAGCTCGGATAACATTTTTGAGTCATTCTTTCGCCTAAATGTGTTTTTTAACCATATCTAAAGGGATCGTGAGGTCAGAAACTGAAAAAATTGAAGTCCGATTTTTGCGTCGGATCCACGATACTCTGTGCCCAAAACGTGTTTTTGGCCTAACTCCTAGCTCGGATAACATTGTTGAGGTTAGAAGCTGATAAAATAGAAGTCCGATTTTTCACGTCGGTTCCACGTTTCTCTAGGCCGAAAACGTGTTTTGGGCCTAACTCCTAGCTCGGATAACATTTTTTATTCATTCCTTCGCCTAAATGCGTTTTTATTCCATTTCCAAAGGGTTCGAGAGGTCAGAAGCTGTAAAAATTAAAGTCCGATTTTTCGCGTCGGTTCCACGTTACTCTGGGCCCAAAACGTGTTTTGGCCTAACTCCTAGCTCGGATAACGTTTTTCAGTCATTATTTCACCTAAATGCGTTTTTTTAACATTTCTAAAGGGATCAGGAGGTAAGAAGCCGAAAAAATTGAAGTCCGATTTTTCAAGTCGTTTCCACGTTGCTCTGGGCCCACAACGTTTTTGGGCCTAACTCCTAGCTGGGATAACATTTTTGAGTCATTCTCTTCGCCTAAATGCGTTTTTCTCACCATTTATAAAGGGTTCGTGAGGTAAAAAGCTGAAAAAATTGAAGTCCGATTTTTCGCGTCTGTTCCACGTTTCTCTAGGCCGAAAACGTGTTTTAGGACTAACTCCTAGCTCGGATAACATTTTTGATTCATTCTTTCGCCGAAATTCGTTTTTATACCATTTTTAAAGGGTTCGTGAGGTCAGAAGCTTAAGTTATTGAAGTCCGATTTTTCGCGGCGGTTCCTGGTGTGCTCTTGGCCCAAAACGTGTTTTGGGCCTAACTCCTAGCTCGGATAACACTTTTGAGCCATTCTTTCGCCTAAATGAGTTTCTTTACCAGTTCTAAAAGATTCAGGAGGTCTGATGCAGAGAAAATTGAAGTCCGATTTTTCGCTTCGGTTCCACGTTGCTCTTGGCCCAAAACGTTTTTGGGCCTAATTCCTAGCACGGATAACATTTTTGAGTCATTCTTTTGCCTAAATGTGTTTTTTTACCATATCAAAAGGGTTCGTGAGGTCAGAAACTGAAAAAATTGAAGTCCGATTTTTGTGTTGGTTCCACGTTGCTCTGGTCCCATAAAGTGTTTTGGGCCTAACTCCTAGCTCGGATAACATTGTTGAGTCATTCTTTCGCCTAAATGCGTTTTTATACCATTTCTAAAGGGTTCCTGAGGTCAGAAGCTGATAAAATTGAAGTCCGATTTTTCGCGTCGGTTCCACGTTACTGTTGGCCTAAAACGTGTTTTGGGCCTAACTCCTAGCTCAGCAAACATTTTTGAGTCATTCTTTCACCTAAATGCGTTTTCATACCATTTCTGAAGGGTTCAGGAGGTCAGAAGCCGAAAAAATTGAAGTCCGATTTTTCGCGGCGGTTCCACGTTGCTTTGGGCACAAAACGTTTTTGGGCCTAACTCCTAGCTCGAATAACATTTTTGAGTCATTCTTTCGCCTAAATGTGTTTTTTTACAATTTAAAAAGGTTTTGTGAGATCAGAAGCTGAAAAAATTGAAGTTTGATTTTTCGCGTCGGTTCCATGTTGCCCTTGGCCCAAAACGTGTTTTGGGCCTAACTCCTAGTTCGGATAACAATTTTGAGTCATTCTTTCACCTAAATGCGTTTTTCTATCATTTCTAAAGGGTTCGTGAGGTCAGAAGCTGAAAAAATTGAAGTCTGATTTTTCGCGTCGATTCCACGTTGCTCTGGGCCCAAAACGTTTTTGGGCCTAACTCCTAGCTCGGATAACATTTTTGAGTCATTCTTTCGCCTAAATGTGTTTTTTGACCATTTAAAAAGGTTTTGTGAGGTCAAAAGCTGAAAAAATTGAAGTTCGATTTGTCGCGTAAGTTCCACGTTGCTTTGGGCCCAAAACGTTTTTTGTGCCTAACTCCTAGCTCGGATGACACTTTTGAGTCATTCTTTCACCTAAATGTGTTTTTTTACCATATCTAAAGGGTTCGTGAGGTCAGAAACTGAAAAAATTGAAGTCCGATTTTTGCGTCGGTTCCACGTTGCTCTGGGCCCAAAACGTGTTTTGGGCCTAACTCCTAGCTCGGATAACATTGTTGAGTCATTCTTTCGCCTAAATGCGTTTTTATACCATTTCTAAAGGGTTCCTGAGGTTTGAAGCTGATAAAATAGAAGTCCGATTTTTCGCTTCGGTTCCACGTTTCTCTAGGCCGAAAACGTGTTTTGGGCCTAACTCCTAGCTCGGATAACATTTTTGATTCATTCTTTCGCCTAAATGCGTTTTTATACCATTTTTAAAGGGTTCGTGAGGTCAGAAGCTGAAAAAATTGAAGTCCGATTTTTCGCGGCGGTTCCTGGTATGCTTTGGGCCCAAAACGTGTTTTGGGCCTAACTCCTAGCTCGGATAACATTTTTGAGTCATTCTTTCACCTCAATGCTTTTTTTACCATTTCGCGTCGGTTCTACGTTGCTGTGGGCCCAAAACGTTTTTGGGCCTAACTCCTAGCTCGGATAACATTTTTGAGTCATTCTTTCGCCTAAATGTGTTTTTTGACCATTTAAAAAGGTTTTGTGAGGTCAAAAGCTGAAAAAATTGAAGTTCGATTTTTCGCGTAAGTTCCACGTTGCTTTGGGCCCAAAACGTTTTTGTGCCTAACTCCTAGCTCGGATGACACTTTTGAGTCATTCTTTCACCTAAATGTGTTTTTTTACCATATCTAAAGGGTTCGTGAGGTCAGAAACTGAAAAAATTGAAGTCCGATTTTTGCGTCGGTTCCACGTTGCTCTGGGCCCAAAACGTATTTTGGGCCTAACTCCTAGCTCGGATAACATTGTTGAGTCATTCTTTCGCCTAAATGCTTTTTTATACCATTTCTAAAGGGTTCCTGAGGTTAGAAGCTGATTTAATTGAAGTCCGTTTTTTCGCGTCGGTTCCACGTTTCTCTAGGCCAAAAACGTGTTTTGGGCCTAACTCCTAGCTCAGATAACATTTTTGATTCATTCTTTCGCCTAAATGCGTTTTTATACCATTTCCAAAGGGTTCGTAAGGTCAGAAGATGAAAAAATTAAAGTCCGATTTTTTGCATCGGTTCCACGTTACTCTGGGCCCAAAACGTGTTTTGGCCTAACTCCTAGCTCGGATAACGTTTTTGAGTCATTCATTCACCTAAATGCGTTTTTTTAACATTTCTAAAGGGATCAGGATGTCAGAAGCTGAAAAAATTGAAGTTTTATTTTTCGCGTCGGTTCCACGTTGCTCTGGGCCCAAAACGTTTTTTGGGCCAAACTCATAGCTCGGATAACATTTTTGAGTCATTCTTTCACCTAAATGCGTTTTCTTAACATTTCTAAAGGGTTCGAGAGGTAAGAAGCCGAAAAAATAGAAGTCCGATTTTTTAAGTCGGTTCCACGTTGCTCTGGGCCCAAAACATTTTTGGGCGTCACTCCTTGCTCGGATAAATTTTTGAGTCATTCTTTCGCCTAAATGTGTTTTTTACCATTTCTAAAGGGTTCGTGAGGTCAGAAGCTGAAAAAATTGAAGTCCAATTTTTCCGTCGGTTCCACGTTGCTCTAGCCCCCAAACGTGTTTTGGGCCTAACTCCTAGCTCGGATAACATTATTGAGTATTTCTTTCGCCGAAATGCGTTTTTCTCACCATTTCTAAAGGGTTCGTGAGGTCAGAAGCTGAAAAAATTGAAGTCCGATTTTTCGCGTCGGTTCCTTGTGTGCTCTAGGCCGAAAATGTGTTTTGGGCCAAACTCCTTGCTCGGATAACATTTTTGAATCATTCTTTACCCTAAATACGTTTTTTTACCGTTTCTAAAGGGTTCGTGAGGTCAGAAGCTGAAAAAATTAAAGTCCGATTTTTCGCGTCGGTTACACGTTGCTCTGGGCCCAAAATGTGTTTTGGGCCTAACTCCTAGCTCGGATAACATTTATGAGTCATTCTTTCACCTAAATGCGTTTTTTAAACATTTCTAAAGGGTTCAGGAGGTCAGAAGCGGAAAGAATTGAAGTCCGATTTTTCGTGGTGGTTCCACGTTGCTTTGGGCCCAAAACATTTTTGGGCCTAACTCCTAGCTCGGATAATATTTAAGAGTCATTCTTTCGCCTAAATGTGTTTTTTTGACCATTTCAAAAGGGTTCGTGGAGGTCAAAAGCTGAGAAAATTGAAGTTCGATTTTTCGCGTCAGTTCCACGTTACTTTGGGCCCAAAACGTGTTTTGGGCCTAACTCCTAGCTCGGATAACATTTTTGAGTCATTCTTTCACGTAAATGCGTTTTTTTACCATTTCTAAAGGGTTCAAGAGGTCTGAAGCAGATAAAATTGAAGTCTGATTTTTTGCGTCGGTTCCACGTTGCTCGGGCCCAAAACGTTTTTGGGCCTAACTCCTAGCTCGGATAACATTTTTGAGTCATTCTTTCGCCTAAATGTGTTTTTTTACCATATCAAAAGGGTTCGTGAGGTCAAAAACTGAAAAAATTGAAGTCTGATTTTTTCGTCGGTTCCACGTTGCTGAGTCATTCTTTCACCTAAATGCGTTTATATACCATTTCTAAAGGGTTCCTGAGGTCAGAAGCTGATAAAATTGAATTCCGATTTTTCGCGTCGGTTCCACGTTTCTCTAGGCCGAAAACGTGTTTTGGGCCTAACTCCTTGCTCGGATAACATTTTTGATTCATTCTTTCGCCTAAATGCGTTTTTATACCATTTCTAAAGGGTTCGTTAGGTCAGAAGCTCAAAAAATTAAAGTCCGATATTTCGCGTCGGTTCCACGTTACTCTGGGCCTAAAACATGTTTTGGGCCTAACTCCTCGCTCGGATAACATTTTTGAGTCATTCTTTCACCTAAATGCGTTTTTATTCCATTTCTAAAGGGTTCAGGAGGTCAGAAGCCGAAAAAATTGAAGTCCGATTTTTCGCGGCGGTTCCACGTTGCTTTGGGCACAAAATGTTTTTGGGCCTAACACCTAGCTCGGATAACATTTTTGAGTCATTCTTTCGCCTAAATGTGTTTTTTAACCATTTAAAAAGGTTTTGTGAGGTCAGAAGCTGAAAAATTTGAAGTTCGATTTTTCGCTTCGGTGCCATGTTGCTCTGGGCCCAAAACGTGTTTTGGGCCTAACTCCTAGTTCTGATAACACTTTTGAGTCATTCTTTCACCTAAATGCGTTTTTTACCATTTCTAAAGGCTTTAGGAGGTCAGAAGCCGAAAAAATTGAAGTCCGATTTTTTGCGTCGGTTCCACGTTGCTCTGGGCACAAAAGGTTTTTGGGCCTAACTCCTAGCTCGGATAACATTTTTGAGTTATTCTTTCGCCTAAATGTGTTTTTTTACCATATCTAAAGGGTTCGTGAGGTCAGAAGCTGAAAAAATTGAAGTACGATTTTCACGTCGGTTTCATGTTTCTCTAGGCCGAAAACGTGTTTTTTGCCTAACTCCCAGCTTGGATAACATTTTTGAGTCATTCTTTCGCCTAAATGCGTTTTTTTACCATTTCTAAAGGGTTCGTGAGGTCAGAAGCTGAGAAAATTGAAGTTCGATTTTTCAAGTCGGTTCCACGTTGCTCTAGGCCTAAAACGTGTTTGGGCCTAACTCCTAGCTCGGATAACATTTTTGAGTCATTCTTTTGCCTAAATACGTTTTTTTACCATTTCTTAAGGGTTCGTGAGCTAAGATGCTGAAAAAATTAAAGTCCGATGTTTCGCGCCGGTTCCACGTTACTCTAGGCCTAACTACTTGCTCGGATAACATTTTTGAGTCATTCTTTCACCTAAATGTGTTTTTTGACCATTGAAAAAGGTTTCGTGAGGTCAAAGGCTAAAAAAAATTGAAGTTCGATTTTTCGCGTGAGTGCCACGTTGCTCGAACGTTTTGGGCCTAACTCCTAGCTCGGATAACATTTTTGAGCCATTCTTTCACCTAGATGCGTTTTTTTACCATTTGTAAAGGGTTCAGGAGTTCAGAAGCCGAAAAAATTGAAGTCCCATTTTTGCGTCGGTTCCACGTTGCTTTGGGCCCAAAACGTGTTTTGGGCCTCACTCCTAGCTCGGATAACATAGTTGAGTCATTCTTTCGCCTACATGCGTTTTTTATACCATTTCTAAAGGGTTCGTGAATTCAAAAGCTGAAAAAATTGAAGTTCGATTTTTCGCGTCGGCTCCACGTTTCTCTGTTTTGGGCCTAACTTCTAGCTCGGATAACATTTTTGATTAATTCTTTCGCCTAAATGCGTTTTTATACCATTTCTAAAGGGTTCGTGAGGTCAGAAGCTGAAAAAATTGAAGTTCGATTTTTCGCGGCGGTTCCACGTTGCTTTGGGCCCAAAACGTTTTTGGGCCTAACTCCTAGCTCGGATAACATTTTTGAGTCATTCTTTCGCCTAAATGCGTATTTATTCCATTTTTAAAGGGATCCTAAGGTCAGAAGCTGATAAAATTGAAGTCCAATTTTTCGCGTCGGTTCCACGTTTCTCTAGGCCGAATATGTGTTTTGGGCGTGACTCCTAGCTCGGATAACATTTTTGATTCATTCTTTCGCCTAAATGCGTTTTTATACCATTTCCAAAGGGTTCGTGAGGTCAAAAGCTGAAAAAATTGAAGTTCGATTTTTCGCGTCGGCTCCACGTTTCTCTGTTTTGGGCCTAACTTCTAGCTCGGATAACATTTTTGATTAATTCTTCGCCTAAATGCGTTTTTATACCATTTCTAAAGGGTTCGTGAGATCAGAAGCTGAAAAAATTGAAGTTCGATTTTTCGCAGCGGTTCCACGTTGCTTTGGGCCCAAAACGTTTTTGGGCCTAACTCCTAGCTCGGATAACATTTTTGAGTCATTGTTTCGCCTAAATGCGTATTTATTCCGTTTTTAAAGGGATCCTAAGGTCAGAAGCTGATAAAATTGAAGTCCAATTTTTCGCGTCGGTTCCACGTTTCTCTAGGCCGAATATGTGTTTTGGGCGTGACTCCTAGCACGGATAACATTTTTGAGTCATTCTTTCGCCTAAATGCGTTTTTATACAACTTCTAAAGGTTTCTTGAGGTCAGAAGCTGATAAAATTGAAGTCCGATTTTTCGCGTCGGTTCTACGTTTCTCTAGGCCGAAAACGTGTTTTGGGCCTAACTCCTAGCTCGGATAACATTGTTGAGTCATTCTTTCGCCTAAATGCGTTTTTTTCACCATTTCTAAAGGGCTCGTGAGGTCAAAAGCTGAAAAAATTGAAGTCCGATTTTTCGCGTCTGTTCCACGTTTCTCTAGGCCGAAAACGTGTTTTGGGCCTAACTCCTAGCTCGGATAACATTTTAAATTCATTCTTTCGCCTAAATGCGTTTTTATACCATTTCTAAAGGGTTCGTGAGGTCAGAAGCTGAAAAAATTGAAGTCCGATTTTTCGCGTCGGTTCCTTGTGTGCTTTGGGCCGAAAATGTGTTTTGGGCCAAACTCCTAGCTCGGATAACATTATTGAGTATTTCTTTCGCCTAAATGTGTTTTTTTAACATATCTAAAGGGTTCGTGAGGTCAGAAGCTGAAAAAATTGAATTCCGATTTTTCGCGTCGGTTTCACGTTTCTCTAGGCCGAAAACGTGTTTGTTGCCTAACTCCTAGCTCGGATAGCATTTTTGATTCATTCTTTCACCCAAATGCGTTTTTATACTATTTCTAAAGGGTTCGTGAGGTCAGAAGCTGAAAAAATTGAAGTTCAATTTTTCGCGTCGGTTCCACGTTAATCTTGGGCCCAAAACTTGTTTGGGGCCTAATTCCTAGCTCGTATAACGTTTTTAAGTCATTCTTTCGCCTAAAAGCGTTTTTTTACCATTTCTAAAGGGTTCATGAGGTCAGAAGCTGAGAAAATTGAAGTTCGATTTTTCAAGTCGGTTCCACGTTGCTCTGGGCCCAAAACGTGTTTGGGCCTAACTCCTAGCTCGGATAACATTTTTGAGTTATTCTTTTGCCTAAATACGTTATTTTACCATTTCTTAAGGGTTCGTG
Source organism: Beta corolliflora (assembly GCA_947648045.1). Taxonomy (NCBI): domain Eukaryota; kingdom Viridiplantae; phylum Streptophyta; class Magnoliopsida; order Caryophyllales; family Amaranthaceae; genus Beta; species Beta corolliflora. The sequence goes on from CANSZD010003593.1 coordinate 45,458, forward strand.
AGGTAAGATGCTGAAAAAATTAAAGTCCGATGTTTCGCGTCGGTTCCATGTTACTCTAGGCCTAACTCCTTGCTCGGATAACATTTTTGAGTCATTATTTCACCTAAATGTGTTTTTTGACCATTTAAAAAGGTTTCATGAGGTCAGAAGCTAAAAAAAATTGAAGCTTTCGCGTGAGTACCACGTTGCTCTGAACGTTTTGGGCCTAACTCCTAGCTCGGATAACATTTTTGAGCCATTCTTTGTCCTAAATGCGTTTTTTTACCATTTGTAAAGGGTTCAGGAGGTCAGAAGCCGAAAAAATTGAAGTCCGATTTTAGGCATCGGTTCCACGTTGCTTTAGGCCCAAAACGTTTTTGGCCTAACTCCTAGCTCGGATAACATTTTTGAGTCATTCTTTCGCCTAAATGTGTTTTTTACCATATCTAAAGGGTTCGTGAGGTCAGAAGCTGAAAAAATTGAAGTCCCATTTTTGCGTCGGTTCCACGTTGCTCTGGGCCCAAAACGTGTTTTGGCCTCACTCCTAGCTCGGATAACATAGTTGACTCATTCTTTCGCCTACATGCGTTTTTTATACCATTTCTGAAGGGTTCAGGAGGTCAGAAGCCGAAAAAATTGAAGTCCGATTTTTCGCGGTGGTTACGCGTTGCTTTGGGCACAAAACGTTTTTGGGCCTAACTCCTAGCTCGAATAACATTTTTGAGTCATTCTTTCGCCTAAATGTGTTTTTTTACAATTTAAAAAGGTTTTGTGAGATCAGAAGCTGAAAAAATTGAAGTTCGATTTTTCGCGTCGGTTCCATGTTGCCCTGGGCCCAAAACGACCTAAATGCGTTTTTGTACCATTTCTAAAGTGTTCGTGAGGTCGGAAGCTGAAAAAATTGATGTCTGATTTTTCGCGTCGGTTCCACGTTGCTCTGGGCCAAAAACTTGTTTGGGTACTAACTCCTAGCTCGTATAACGTTTTTGAGTCATTCTTTTGCCTAAATGCGTTTTTTTACCATTTCTAAAGGGTTCGTGAGGTCAGAAGCTGAAAAAAATTGAAGTCCGATTTTTCGCGTCGGTTCCACGTTGCTCTGGGCCCAAAGCGTGTTTTGGGCCTAACTCCTAGCTCGGATAACATTTTTGAGTCATTCTTTCGCCTAAATACGTTTTTTTAACCATTTCTTAAGGGTTCGTGAGGTAAGAAGCTGAAAAAATTAAAGTCCGATGTTTCGCGTCGGTTCCACGTTACTCTAGGCCTAAAACACACGTTTTAAGCCTAACTCCTAGCTCGGATAACATTTTTGAATCATTCTTTCACCTAAATGCATTTTTTACCATTTCTAAAGGGTTCAGGAGGTCAGAAGACGAAAAAATTGAAGTCCGATTTTTCGCGGCGGTTCCACGTTGCTTTGGGCCCAAAACGTTTTTGGGCCAAACTCCTGCTCGGATAACATTTTTGACTCATTCTTTCACCTAAATGTGTTTTTTGACCATTTAAAAAGGTTTCGTGAGGTCAGAAGCTGAAAAGATTGAAGTTTGATTTTTCACGTGAGTACCACGTTGCTCTGAACGTTTTGGGCCTAACTCCTAGCTCGGATAACATTTTTGAGTCATTCTTTCACCTAAATGCGTTTTCATACCATTTTTGAAGGGTTCAGGAGGTCAAAAGCCGAAAAAATTGAAGTCCGATTTTTCGCGGCGGTTCCACGTTGCTTTGGGCACAAAACGTTTTTGGGCCCAACTCCTAGCTCGATTAACATTTTTGAGTCATTCTTTCGCCTAAATGTGTTTTTTACAATTTAAAAAGGTTTTATGAGATCAGAAGCTGAAAAAATTGAAGTTCGATTTTTCGCGTCGGTTCCATGTTGCCCTGGGCCCAAAACGTGTTTTGGGCCTTACTCCTAGTTCAGATAACACTTTTGAGTCATTCTTTCACCTAAATGCGTTTTTCTGCCATTTCTAAAGGGTTCGTGAGGTCAGAAGCTGAAAAAATTGAAGTCTGATTTTTCGCGTCGGTTCCACGTTGCTCTGAGCCAAAAACTTTTTTTTGGGGACTAACTCCTAGCTCGTATAACATTTTTGAGTCATTCTTTTGCCTAAATGCGTTTTTTTACCATTTCTAAAGGGTTCGTGAGGTCAGAAGCTGAAAAAAATTGAAGTCCGATTTTTCGCGTCGGTTCCACGTTGCTCTGGGCCCAAAGCGTGTTTTGGGCCTAACTCCTAGCTCGGATAACATTTTTGAGTCATTCTTTCGCCTAAATACGTTTTTTTACCATTTCTTAAGGGTTCGTGAGGTAAGAAGCTGAAAAAATTAAAGTCCGATGTTTCGCATCGGTTCCACGTTACTCTAGGCCCAAAACACACTTTTTAAGCCTAAATCCTAGCTCGGATAACATTTTTGAATCATTCTTTCACCTAAATGCGTTTTTTACCATTTCTAAAGGGTTCAGGAGGTCAGAAGATGAAAAAATTGAAGTCCGATTTTTCGCGGCGGTTCCACGTTGCTTGGGGCCCAAAACGTTTCTAGGCCAAATTCCTTGCTCGGATAACATTTTTGACTCATTCTTTCACCTAAATGTGTTTTTTGACCATTTAAAAAGGTTTCGTGAGGTCAGAAGATGAAAAGATTGAAGTTTGATTTTTCATGTGAGTACCACGTTGCTCTGAACGTTTTGGGCCTAACTCCTAGCTCGGATAATATTTTTGAGCGATTCATTCACCTAAATGCGTTTTTTAACCATTTCTGAAGGGGTTCAGGAGGTCTAAAGCAGAGAAAATTGAAGCCCGATTTTTGCGTCGGTTCCACGTTGCTCTGGGCCCAAAATGTTTTTGGGCCTAACTCCTAGCTCGGATAACATTTTTGAGTCATTCTTTCGCCTAAATATGTTTTTTAACCATATCTAAAGGGTTTGTGAGGTCAAAAACTGAAAAAATTGAAGTCCGATTTTTGCGTCGGTTCCACGTTGCTCTGGGCCCAAAACGTGTTTTGGGCCTAACTCTTAGCTCGGATAACATTGTTGAGTCATTCTTTCGCCTAAATGCGTTTTTATACCATTTCTAAAGGGTTCCTGAGGTTAGAAGCTGATAAAATAGAAGTCCGATTTTTCGCGCCGGTTCCACGTTTCTTTAGGCCGAAAACGTGTTTTGGGCCTAACTCCTAGCTTGGATAACATTTTTTATTCATTCTTTCGCCTAAATGCCTTTTTATACCATTTCCAAAAGGTTCGAGAGGTCAGAAGCTGAAAAATTAAAGTCCGATTTTTCGCATCGGTTCCACGTTACTCTGGGCCCAAAACGTGTTTCGGCCTAACTCCTAGCTCGGATAACGTTTTTGAGTCATTCTTTCACCTAAATGCATTTTTTTAACATTTCTAAAGGGATCAGGAGGTCAGAAGCCGAAAAAATTGAAGTCCGATTTTTCAAGTCGGTTCCACGTTGCGATGGGCCCAAAATTTTTTTTGGGCTTAACTCCTAGCTCGGATAACATTTTTGAGTTATTCTTTCACCTAAATGCGTTTTCTAAACATCTCTAAAGGGTGCAGGAGGTCAGAAGCTGAAAAAATAGAAGTCCGATTTTTCAAGTCCGTTCCACGTTGCTATGGGCCCAAAACATTTTTGGGCCTAACTCCCAGCTCGGAAAACATTTTTGAGTCATTATTTCGCCTAAATGTGTTTTTTACCATATCTAAAGGGTTCGTGAGGTCAGAAGCTGAAAAAATTGAAGTCCAATTTTTCCGTCGGTTCCACGTTGCTCTGGCCCCCAAACGTGTTTTGGGCCTAACTCCTAGCTCGAATAACATTATTGAGTATTGCTTTCGCCTAAATGCGTTTTTCTCACCATTTCTAAAGGGTTCGTGAGGTAAAAAGCTGAAAAAATTGAAGTTCGATTTTTCGCGTCGGTTCCACGTTTCTCTAGGCCGAAAACGTGTTTTGGGCCTAACTCCTAGCTCGGATAACATTTTTGATTCATTCTTTCGCCTAAATGCGTTTTTATACCATTTTTAAAGGGGTCGTGAGGTCAGAAGCTGAAACAATTGAAGTTCCGATTTTTCGCGGCGGTTCGTGGTATGCTCTGGGCCCAAAACGTGTTTTGGGCCTAACTCCTAGCTCGGATAACATTTTTGAGTCATTCTTTCGCCTAAATGTGTTTTTTGACCATTTAAAAAGGTTTTGTGAGGTCAAAAGCTGAAAAAATTGAAGTTCGATTTTTCGCGTCAGTTCCACGTTGCTTTGGGCCCAAAACGTGTTTTGTGCCTAACTCCTAGCTCGGATAACATTTTTGAGTCATTCTTTCACCTAAATGCGTTTTTATACCATTTCTAAAGGGTTCCTGAGGTTAGAAGCTGATTAAATTGAAGTCCGATTTTTCGAGTCGGTTCCACGTTTCTCTAGGTCAAAAACGTGTTTTGGGCCTAACTCCTAGCTTAGATAACATTTTTAATTCATTCTTTCGCCTAAATGCGTTTTTATACCATTTCCAAAGGGTTCGTAAGGTCAGAAGCTGAAAAAATTAAAGTCCGATTTTTCGCATCGGTTCCACGTTACTCTGGGCCCAAAACGTGTTTTGGCCTAACTCCTAGCTCGGATAACGTTTTTGAGTCATTCATTCACCTAAATGCGTATTTTTAACATTTCTAAAGGGTTCAGGATGTCAGAAGCTGATAAAATTGAAGTTTTATTTTTCGCGTCGGTTCCACGTTGCTCTAGGCCCAAAACGTTTTTTGGGCCAAACTCCTAGCTCGGACAATATTTTTGAGTCATTCTTTCACCTAAATGCGTTTTCTTAACATTTCTAAAGGGTTCAGGAGGTAAGAAGCTGAAAAAATAGAAGTCCGATTTTTTAAGTCGGTTCCACGTTGCTCTGGGCCCAAAACATTTTTGGGCGTAACTCCTTGCTCGGATAAATTTTTGAGTCATTCTTTCGCCTAAATGTGTTTTTTACCATATCTATAGGGTTCGTGAGGTCAGAAGCTGAAAAAATTGAAGTCCAATTTTTCCGTCGGTTCCACGTTGCTCTGGCCCCCAAACGTGTTTTGGGCCTAACTCCTAGCTCGAATAACATTATTGAGTATTGCTTTCGCCTAAATGCGTTTTTCTCACCATTTCTAAAGGGTTCGTGAGGTCAAAAGTTGAAAAAATTGAAGTCTGATTTTTCGCGTCTGTTCCTTGTGTGCTTTAGGCCCAAAATGTGTTTTGGGCCTAACTCCTAACTCGGATAACATTTATGAGTCATTCTTTCACCTAAATGCGTTTTTTAAACATTTCTAAAGGGTTCAGGAGGTCAGAAGCGGAAAAAATTGAAGTCCGATTTTTCGTGGTGGTTCCACGTTGCTTTGGGCCCATAACATTTTTGGGCCTAACTCCAAGCTCGGATAATATTTAAGAGTCATTCGTTTGCCTAAATGTGTTTTTTGACCATTTAAAAAGGTTTCGTGAGGTCAAAAGCTGAAAAAATTGAAATTCAATTTTTCGCGTCAGTTCCACGTTACTTTGGGCCCAAAACGTGTTTTGGGCCTAACTCCTTGCTCGGATAACACTTTTGAGTCATTTTTTCACGTAAATGCGTTTTTTTACCATTTCTAAAGGGTTCAAGAGGTCTGAAGCAGAGAAAATTGAAGTCCGATTTTTCGCGTCGGTTCCACGTTGCTCTAGGCCCAAAACGTTTTTGGGCCTAACTCCTAGCTCGGATAACATTTTTGAGTCCTTCTTTCGCCTAAATGTGTTTTTTTACCATATCAAAAGGGTTCGTGAGGTCAAAAACTGAAAAAATTGAAGTCTGATTTTTGCGTCGGTTCCACGTTGCTGAGTCATTCTTTCGCCTAAATGCGTTTATATACCATTTCTAAAGGGTTCCTGAGGTCAGAAGCTGATAAAATTGAATTTCGATTTTTCGCGTCGGTTCCACGTTTCTCTAGGCCGAAAACGTGTTTTGGGCCTAACTCCTTGCTCGGATAACATTTTTGATTCATTCTTTCGCCTAAATGCGTTTTTATACCATTTCAAAAGGGTCGTTAGTTGAGAAGCTCAAAAAATTAAAGTCCGATTTTTCGCGTCGGTTCCACATTTCTCTGGGCCAAAAACATGTTTTGGGCCTAACTCCTAGCTCGGATAACATTTTTGAGTCATTCTTTCACCTAAATGCGTTTTTATTCCATTTCTAAAGGGTTCAAGAGGTCTGAAGCAGAGAAAATTGAAGTTCGATTTTTCGCGGCGGTTCCACGTTGCTTTGCACAAAACGTTTTTGGGCCTAACTCCTAGCTCGGATAACATTTTTGAGTCATTTTTTAGCCTAAATGTGTTTTTTTACCATATTAAAAGGTTTTGTGAGGTCAGAAGCTGAAAAATTTGAAGTTCGATTTTTCGCTTCGGTGCCATGTTCCTCTGGGCCCAAAACGTGTTTTGGGCCTAACTCCTAGTTCTGATAACAATTTTGAGTCATTCTTTCACCTAAATGCGTTTTTTACCATTTCTAAAGGCTTTAGGAGGTCAGAAGCAGAAAAAATTGAAGTCCGATTTTTTGCGTCGGTTGCACGTTTATGTAGGCCCAAAACTTGTTTGGGGCCTAACTCCTAGCTCGTATAACGTTTTTGAGTTATTCTTTCGTCTAAATGTGTTTTTTTACCATATCTAAAGGGTTCGTGAGGTCAGAAGCTGAAAAAATTGATGTCCGATTTTCCGCGTCGATTTCACGTTTCTCTAGGCCGAAAACGTGTTTTTTGCCTAACTCCTAGCTCGGATAACATTTTTGATTCATTCTTTCACCTAAATGCGTTTTTATACCATTTCTAAAGGGTTCGTGAGGTCAGAAGCTGAAAAAATTGAAGTTCGATTTTTCGCGTTGGTTCCACGTTTATCTAGGCCCAAAACTTGTTTGGGGCCTAACTCCTAGCTCGTATAACGTTTTTGAGTCATTCTTTCGCCAAAATGCGTTTTTTTACCATTTCTAAAGGGTTCGTGAGGCCAGAAGCTGAGAAAATTGAAGTTCGATTTTTCAAGTCGGTTCCACGTTGCTTTGGGCCAAAACGTGTTTGGGCCTAACTCCTAGCTCGGATAACATTTTTGAGTCATTCTTTTGCCTAAATGTGTTTTTTGACCATTGAAAAAGGTTTCGTGAGGTCAGAGGCTAAAAAAAATTGAAGCTCGATTTTTCGCGTGAGTACCACGTTGCTCTGAACGTTTTGGGCCTAACTCCTAGCCCGGATAACATTTTTGAGCCATTCTTTCACCTAAATGCGTTTTTTTACCATTTGTAAAGGGTTCAGGAGGTCAGAAGTCGAAAAAATTGAAGTCCCATTTTTGCGTCGGTTCCACGTTGCTTTGGGCCCAAAACGTGTTTTGGGCCTCACTCCTAGCTCGGATAACATAGTTGAGTCATTCTTTCGCCTACATGCGTTTTTTATACCATTTCTAAAGGGTTCGTGATGTCAAAAGCTGAAAAAATTGAAGTTCGATTTTTCGCGTCGGCCCCACGTTTCTCTAGGCCGAAAACGTATTTTGGGCCTAACTCCTAGCTCGGATAACATTTTTGATTAATTCTTTCGCCTAAATGCGTTTTTATACCATTTCTAAAGGGTTCGTGAGGTCAGAAACTGGAAAATTGAAGTTCGATTTTTCGCGGCGGTTCCACGTTGCTTTGGGCCCAAAACGTTTTTGGGCCTAACTCCTAGCTCGGATAACATTTTTGAGTCATTCTTTCGCCTAAATGCGTTTTTTTACCATTTCTAAAGGGTTCTTGAGGTCAGAAGCTGATAAAATTGAAGTCCGATTTTTCGCGTCGGTTCCACGTTTCTCTAGGCCGAAAACGTGTTTTGGGCCTAACTCCTAGCTCGGATAACATTTTTGATTCATTCTTTCGCCTAAATGCGTTTTTATACCATTTCCAAAGGGTTCGTGAGGTCAGAAGCTGATAAAATTGAAGTCCGATTTTTCGCGGCGGTTCCACGTTGTTATGGGCCCAAAACTTTTTTGGGCCTAACTCCTTGCTCGGATAACATTTTTGAGTCAGTCTCTCGCCTTAATGCATTTTTTTTCCATTTCTAAAGGTTTCAGGAGGTCAGAAGCCGGAAAAATTGAAGTCCGATTCTAGGCATCGGTTCCACGTTGCTTTAGGCCCAAAACGTTTTTGGGCCTAACTCCTAGCTCGGATAACATTTTTGAGTCATTCTTTCGCCTAAATGCGTTTTTATACAATTTCTAAAGGGTTCTTGAGGTCAGAAGCTGATAAAATTGAAGTCCGATTTTTCGCGTCGGTTCCACGTTTCTCTAGGCCGAAAACGTGTTTTGGGCCTAACTCCTAGCTCGGATAACATTTTTGATTCATTCTTTCGCCTAAATGCGTTTTTATACCATTTCTAAAGGGTTCGTGAGGTCAGAAGCTGAAAAAATTGAATTCCGATTTTTCGCGTCGGTTCCACGTTGCTCTGGGCCCAAAACGTTTTTGGGGCTAACTCCTAGCTCGGATAACATTTTTGAGTCATTCTTTCTCCTAAATGTGTTTTTTTACCATATCAAAAGGGTTCGTGAGGTCAGAAACTGAAAAAATTGAAGTCCGATGTTTGCTTCGGTTCCACGTTTCTCTGGGCCCAAAACGTGTTTTGGGCCTAACTCCTAGCTCGGATAACATTGTTGAGTCATTCTTTCGCCTAAATGCGTTTTTTTACCATTTCTAAAGGGTTCGAGAGGTCAAAAGCTGATAAAATTGAAGTCCGATTTTTCGCGTCGGTTCCACGTTTCTCTAGGCCGAAAACGTGTTTTGGGCTTAACTCCTAGCTCGGATAACATTTTTGATTCATTCTGTCGCCTCAATGCGTTTTTGTACCATTTCTAAAGGGTTCGTGAGGTCAGAAGCTGAAAAAATTGAAGTCCGATTTTCCGCGTCGGTTCCTTGTTGCTCAGGGCCGAAAACGTGTTTTGGGCCAACTCCTAGCTCGGATAACATTTTTGAGTCATTCTTTAGCCTAAATTCGTTTTCTATACCATTTCTAAAGGGTCGTGAGGTCAGAAGCTGAAAAAATTAAAGACCGATTTTTCGCGTCGGTTCCACATTACTCTAGGCCCTAAACGTGTTTTGGGCCTAACTCCTAGCTCGGATAACATTTTTGAGTCATTCTTTCACCTAAATGCGTTTTTTACCATTTCTAAAGGGTTCAGGAGGTAAGAAGACGAAAAAATTGAAGTCCGATTATTCGCGGCGGTTCCACGTTGCTCTTGGCCCAAAACGTTTTTGGGCCTCACTCCTTGCTCGGATTACATTTTTGAGTCATTCTTTCACCTAAATGCGTTTTTATTCCATTTCTAAAGGGTTCAAGAGGTCTGAAGCAGAGAAAATTGAAGTTCGATTTTTCGCGGCGGTTCCACGTTGCTTTGGGCACAAAACGTTTTTGGGCCTAACTCCTAGCTCGGATAACATTTTTGAGTCATTCTTTAGCCTAAATGTGTTTTTTTACCATATTAAAAGGTTTTGTGAGGTCAGAAGCTGAAAAATTTGAAGTTCGATTTTTCGCTTCGGTGCCATGTTGCTCTGGGCCCAAAACGTGTTTTGGGCCTAACTCCTAGTTCTGATAACAATTTTGAGTCATTCTTTCACCTAAATGCGTTTTTTACCATTTCTAAAGGCTTTAGGAGGTCGAAGCGTGAAAAAATTGAAGTCCGATTTTTTTGCGTCGGTTCCACGTTTCTCTAGGCCCAAAACTTGTTTGGGGCCTAACTCCTAGCTCGTATAACGTTTTTGAGTTATTCTTTCGTCTAAATGTGTTTTTTTGCCATATCTAAAGGGTTCGTGAGGTCAGAAGCTGAAAAAATTGATGTCCGATTTTCCGCGTCGATTTCACGTTTCTCTAGGCCGAAAACGTGTTTTTTGCCTAACTCCTAGCTCGGATAACATTTTTGATTCATTCTTTCACCTAAATGCGTTTTTATACCATTTCTAAAGGGTTCGTGAGGTCAGAAGCTGAAAAAATTGAAGTTCGATTTTTCGCGTCGGTTCCACGTTTATCTAGGCCCAAAACTTGTTTGGGGCCTAACTCATAGCTCGTATAACGTTTTTGAGTCATTCTTTCGCCAAAATGCGTTTTTTTACCATTTCTAAAGGGTTCGTGAGGCCGAGTTTGTGAAAAATTGAAGTTCGATTTTTCAAGTCGGTTCCACGTTGCTTTGGGCCAAAACGTGTTTGGGCCTAACTCCTAGCTCGGATAACATTTTTGAGTCATTCTTTTGCCTAAATGTGTTTTTTGACCATTGAAAAAGGTTTCGTGAGGTCAGAGGCTAAAAAAAATTGAAGCTCGATTTTTCGCGTGAGTACCACGTTGCTCTGAACGTTTTGGGCCTAACTCCTAGCCCGGATAACATTTTTGAGCCATTCTTTCACCTAAATGCGTTTTTTTACCATTTCTAAAGGGTTCGTGAGGTCGAAGTCGAAAAAATTGAAGTCCCATTTTTGCGTCGGTTCCACGTTGCTTTGGGCCCAAAACGTGTTTTGGGCCTAACTCCTAGCTCGGATAACATAGTTGAGTCATTCTTTCGCCTACATGCGTTTTTTATACCATTTCTAAAGGGTTCGTGAGGTCAAAAGCTGGAAAAATTGAAGTTCGATTTTTCGCGTCGGCCCCACATTTCTCTAGGCCGAAAACGTATTTTGGGCTTAACTCCTAGCTCGGATAACATTTTTGATTAATTCTTTCGCCTAAATGCGTTTTTATACCATTTCTAAAGGGTTCGTGAGGTCAGAAACTGGAAAATTGAAGTTCGATTTTTCGCGGAGGTTCCACGTTGCTTTGGGCCCAAAACGTTTTTGGGCCTAACTCCTAGCTCGGATAACATTTTTGAGTCATTCTTTCGCCTAAATGTGTTTTTTACCATATCTAAAGGGTCCGTGAGGTCAGAAGCTGAAAAAATTGAAGTCCAATTTTTGCGTCGGTTCCACGTTGCTCTGGGCCCAAAACGTGTTTTGACCTCACTCCTAGCTCGGATAACATAGTTGAGTCATTCTTTCGCCTACATGCGTTTTTTTACCATTTCTAAAGGGTTCGAGAGGTCAAAAGCTGATAAAATTGAAGTCCGATTTTTCGCGTCGGTTCCACGTTTCTCTAGGCCGAAAACGTGTTTTGGGCCTAACTCCTAGCTCGGATAACATTTTTGATTCATTCTTTCGCCTAAATGCGTTTTTATACCATTTCCAAAGGGTTCGTGAGGTCAGAAGCTGATAAAATTGAAGTCCGATTTTTCGCGGCGGTTCCACGTTGTTATGGGCCCAAAACTTTTTTGGGCCTAACTCCTTGCTCGGATAACATTTTTGAGTCAGTCTCTCGCCTTAATGCATTTTTTTTCCATTTCTAAAGGTTTCAGGAGGTCAGAAGCCGGAAAAATTGAAGTCCGATTCTAGGCATCGGTTCCACGTTGCTTTAGGCCCAAAACGTTTTTGGGCCTAACTCCTAGCTCGGATAACATTTTTGAGTCATTCTTTCGCCTAAATGTGTTTTTTACCATATCTAAAGGGTTCGTGAGGTCAGAAGCTGAAAAAATTGAAGTCCAATTTTTGCGTCGGTTCCACGTTGCTCTGGGCCCAAAACGTGTTTTGACCTCACTCCTAGCTCGGATAACATAGTTGAGTCATTCTTTCGCCTACATGCGTTTTTTTACCATTTCTAAAGGGTTCGAGTGAGGTCAAAAGCTGATAAAATTGAAGTCCGATTTTTCGCGTCGGTTCCACGTTTCTCTAGGCCGAAAACGTGTTTTGGGCCTAACTCCTAGCTCGGATAACATTTTTGATTCATTCTTTCGCCTAAATGCGTTTTTGTACCATTTCTAAAGGGTTCGTGAGGTCAGAAGCTGAAAAAATTGAAGTCCGATTTTTCGCGTCGGTTCCTTGTTGCTCTGGGCCGAAAACGTGTTTTGGGCCTAACTCCTAGCTCGGATAACATTTTTGAGTCATTCTTTAGCCTAAATTCGTTTTATTTACCATTTCTAAAGGGTCGTGAGGTCAGAAGCTGAAAAAATTAAAGACCGATTTTTCGCGTCGGTTCCACATTACTCTAAGCCCTAAACGTGTTTTGGGCCTAACTCCTAGCTCGGATAACATTTTTGAGTCATTCTTTCACCTAAATGCGTTTTTTACCATTTCTAAAGGGTTCAGGAGGTAAGAAGACGAAAAAATTGAAGTCCGATTATTCGCGGCGGTTCCACGTTGCTCTTGGCCCAAAACGTTTTTGGGCCTAACTCCTTGCTCGGATAACATTTTTGAGTCATTCTCTCGCCTAAATGTGTTTTTTGACCATTTAAAAAGGTTTCGTGAGGTCAGAAGCTGAAAAAATTGAAGTTCGATTTTTCGCGTGAGTACCACGTTGCTCTGAACGTTTTGGGCCTAACTCCTAGCTCGGATAACATTTTTGAGCCATTCTTTCACCTAAATGCGTTTTTTTTCCATTTCTAAAGGGTTCAGGAGGTCAGAAGCCTAAAAAATTGAAGTCCGATTCTAGGCATCGGTTCCACGTTGCTCGGGGCCCAAAACGTGTTTTGGGCCTAACTCCTAGCTCGGATAACATAGTTGAGTCATTCTTTCGCCTACATGGTTTTTTTAACGTTGCTCAAGGCCGAAAACGTGTTTTGGTCTTAACTCCTAGCTCGGATAACATTTTTTTTATTCATTCTTTCGCCTCAATGCGTTTTTAAACCATTTCTAAAGGGTTCGTGAGGTCAGAAGCTGATAAAATTGAAGTCCGATTTTTCGCGTCGGTTCCTTGTTGCTCAGGGCCGAAAACGTGTTTTGGGCCAATCTCCTAGCTCGGATAACATTTTTGAGTCATTCTTTCACCTAAATGCGTTCTTTTACCATTTCTAAAGGGTTCGGGAGGTCAGAAGCCGAAAAAATTGAAGTCCGATTTTTCGCGTCGGTTCCACGTTGCTTTGGGCCCAAAACGTTTTTGGGCCTAACTCCTAGCTCGGATAACATTTTTGAGTCATTATTTCGCCTAAATGTGTTTTTTTACCATTTAAAAAAGTTTCGTGAGGTCAGAAGCTGAAAAAAAAATTGAAGTTCGATTTTTCGCGTCGGCTCCAAGTTGCTCTTGGCCCAAAACGTGTTTTGGGCCTAACTCCTAGTTGGGATAACACTTTTGAATAATTCTTTGACCTAATGCGTTTTTTTACCATTTCTAAAGGGTTCAGGAGGTCAGAAGCCGAAAAAAATGAAGTCCGATTTTTTGCGTCGGTTCCACGTTGCTATGGGCCCAAAACGTTTTTGGGTTTAACTCCTAGCTCGGATAACATTTTTGAGGCATTCTTTCGCCTAAATGTGTTTTTTATAACATTTCTAAAGGGTTCGTGAGGTCAGAAGCTGAAAAAATTGAAGTTCGATTTTTCGCGGCGGTTCCACGTTTCTTTGGGCCCAAAACGTTTTTGGGCCTAACTCCTAGCTCGGATAACATTTTTGAGTCATCCTTTCGCCTAAATGCGTTTTTATACCATTTCTAATGGATTCCTGAGTTCAGAAGCTGATAAAATTGAAGTCCTATTTTTCGCGTCGGTTCCACGTTTCTTTAGGCCGAAAACGTGTTTTGGGCGTAACTCCTAGCTCGGATAACATTTTTGATTCATTCTTTCGCCTAAATGCGTTTTTATACCATTTCCAAAGGGTTCGTGATGTCAGAAGTTGAAAAAAATTAAATTCCCATTTTTTGCGTCGGTTCCACGTTACTGTGGGCCTTAAACGTGTTTTGGGCCTAACTCCTAGCTCGGATAACATTTTTGACTCATTCTTTCGCCTAAATGCGTTTTTATACCATTTCTAAAGGGTTCGTGAGGTCAGAAACTGAAAAAATTGACGTCCGATTTTTCGCGTCGGTTCCTTGTGTGCTCTGGGCCGAAAACGTGTTTGGGCCAAACTCCAAGCTTGGATAACATTTTTGAGTCATTCTTTAGCCTAAATGCGTTTTTATACCATATCTAAAGGGTTCGTGAGGTCAGAAGCTGATAAAATTGAAGTCCAATATTTCGGTCGGTTCAACGTTGCTCTAGGCCCAAAACGTATTTTGGGCCTAACTCCTAGCTCGGATAACATTGTTGAGTCATTCTTTCGCCTAAATGCGTTTTTTTCACCATTTCTAAAGGGTTCGTGAGGTCAAAAGCTGAAAAAATTGAAGTCCGATTTTTTGCGTCGGTTCCACGTTTCTCTAGGCCGAAAACGTGTTTTGGGCCTTACTCCTAGCCCGGATAACATTTTTGATTCATTCTTTCGCCTAAATGCGTTTTTATACCATTTCTAAAGGGTTCGTGAGGTCAGAAGCCGATAAAATTGAAGGTCGATTTTACGCATCGGTTCCACGTTTCTCTAGGACCAAAACGTGTTTTGGGCCTAACTCCTAGCTCGGATAACATTATTGAGTCATTCTTTCACCTAAATGCGATTTTTTCACCATTTCTAAAGGGTTCGGGAGGTCATAAGCCGAAAAAATTGAAGTTCGATTTTTCGCGGCAGTTCCACGTTGCTTTGGGACCAAAACGTTTTTGGGCCTAACTCCTAGCTCGGATAACATTTTTGAGTCATTCTTTCGCCTAAATGTGTTTTTATACCATTTCTAAAGGGTTTGTGAGGTCAAAAGCTGAAAAAATTGAAGTCAGATTTTTTGCGTCGGTTCCACGTTTCTCTAGGCCGAAAACGTGTTTTGGGCCTAACTCCCAGCTCGGATAACATTTTTGAATCATTCTTTCGCCTAAATGGGTTTTTATACCATTTCTAAAGGGTTTGTGAGGTCAGAAGCTGAAAAAATTGAAGTTCGATTTTTCGCGTCGGCTTTACGTTTCTCTAGGCCGAAAACGTGTTTTGGGCCTAACTCCTAGCTCGGATAACATTTTAGATTCATTCTTTCGCCTAATTGCGTTTTTATACCATTTTTAAAGGGTTCATGAGTTCAGAAGCTGAAAAAATTTAAGTTCGATTTTTCGCGGCGGTTCCACGTTTCTTTGGGCCCAAAACGTTTCAGGGCCTAACTCCTAGCTCGGATAACATTTTTGAGTCATTCTTTCGCCTAAATGCGTTTTTATACCATTTCTAAAGGGTTCCTGAGGTCAGAAGCTGATAAAATTGAAGTCCAATTTTTCGCGTCGGTTCCACGTTTCTTTAGGCCGAAAACGTGTTTTGTGCGTAACTCCTAGCTCGGATAACATTTTTGATTCATTCTTTCGCCTAAATGCGTTTTTATACCATTTCCAAAGGGTTCGTGAGGTCAGAAGCAAAAAAATATTAAAGTCCCATTTTTCGCGTCGGTTCCACGTTACTCCGGGCCTAAAACGTGTTTTGGGCCTAACTCCTAGCTCGGATAACATTATTGAGTCATTCTTTCGGCTAAATTCGTTTTATACCATTTATAAAGGGTTCTTGAGGTCAGAAGCTGATAAAATTGAAGTCCGGTTTTTCACGTCGGTTCCACGTTTCTCTAGGCCGAAAACGTGTTTTTGGCCTAACTCCTAGCTCGGATAACATTTTTGTGACATTGTTTCGCCTAGATGCGTTTTTTTCACCATTTCTCAGGGGTTCGTGAGGTCAGAAGCTGAAAAAATTGAAGTCCGATTTTTCGTGTCGGTTCCTTGTGTGCTCTGGGCCGAAAAAGTGTTTGGGCCAAACTCCAAGCTCGGATAACATTTTTGAGTCATTCTTTCGCCTAAATGCATTTTTATACCATATCTAAAGGGTTCGTGAGGTCAGAAGCTGAAAATTTGAAGTCCAATATTTCCGTCGGTTCTACGTTGCTCTGTGCCCAAAACGTATTTTGGGCCTAACTCCTAGCTCGGATAACATTGTTGAGTCATTCTTTCGCCTAAATGCGTTTTTTTCACCATTTCTAAAAGGTTCGCGAGGTCAGAAGTTGAAAAAATTAAAGTCCGATTTTTCGCCTCGGTTCCTTGTGTGCTCTGGGTCGAAAACGTGTTTGGCCCTAACTCCTAGCTCGGATAACATTTTTGACTCATTCTTTATCCTAAATGCGTTTTTATACCATTTCTAAAGGGTTCGTGAGGTCGGAAGCTGAAAAAATTGAAGTCCGATTTTTCGCGTCGGTTCCTTGTGTGCTCTGGGCCGAGAACGTGCTTGGGCCAAACTCCTAGCTCAGATAACTTTTTTTAGTCATTCTTTCGCCTAAATGCGTTTTATACCATATTTAAAGGGTTCGTGAGGTCAGAAGCTGAAAAAATTGAAGTCCAATATTTCCGTCGGTTCAACGTTGCTCTGTGCCCAAAACGTATTTTGGGCCTAACTCCTAGCTCGGATAACATTGTTGAGTAATTCTTTCGCCTAAATGCATTTTTATACCATTTCTAAAGGGTTCCTAAGTTTAGAAGCTAAAAAAATTGAAGTCTGATTTTTCGCGTTGGTTCGACGTTTCTCCAGGCCGAAAACGTGTTTTGGGCCTAACTCCTAGCTCGGACAACATTTTTGATTCATTCTTTCGCCTAAATGCGTTTTTATACCATTTCCAAAGGGTTCGTGAGGTCAGAACCTGAAAAAATTAAAGTCCGATTTTTCGGGTCGGTTCCACGTTACTCAGGATAAAACGTGTTTTGGGCCTAACTCCTAGCTCGGATAACATTTTTGAGTCATTCTTTCACCTTAATGCGTATCTATACCATTTCTAAAGGGTTCAGGAAGTCAGAAGCCGAAAAAATTGAAGTCCGATTTTTCGCGGCGGTTCCACGTTGCTTTGGGCACAAAACGTTTTTGGGCCTAACTTCTAGCCCGGATAACATTTTTGAGTCATTCTTTCGCCTAAATGTGTTTTTTTACCATTTAAAAAGGTTTTGTGAGGTCAGAAGCTGAAAAAATTGAAGTTCGATTTTTCGCATCGTTTCCACGTTGCTATGGGCCCAAGACGTGTTTTGGGTCTAACTCCTAGTTCGGATAACACTTTTGAGTCATTCTTTCACCTAAATGCGTTTTTTACCATTTCTAAAGGGTTGAGGAGCTCAGAAGCCGAAAAAATTGAAGTCCGATTTTTCGCGTCGGTTCCACGTTGCTTTGGGCTTAAAAGGTTTTTGGGCCTAACTCCTAGCTCGGATAACATTTTTGAGTTATTCTTTCGCCTAAATGTGTTTTTTTACCATATCTAAAGGGTTCGTGAGGTCAGAAGCTAAAAAAATTGAAGTATGATTTTTGCGTCGGTTCCACGTTGCTCTGGTCCCATAACGTGTTTTGGGACTAACTCCTAGCTCGGATAACATTGTTGAGTCATTCTTTAACCAAAATGCGTTTTTTTACCATATCTAATGTGGTCGTGAGGTCAAAAGTTGAAAAAATTGAAGTCCAATTTTTCGCGTCGGTTCCACGTTTCTCTAGACCGAAAACGTGTTTTTTGCCTAACTCCTAGCTCGGATAACATTTTTGATTCATTCATTTGCCTAAATTCGTTTTTTTACCAGTTCTTTAGGGTTCGTCAGGTAAGAAGCTGAAAAAATTAAAGTACGATTTTTCGCGTTGGTTGAACGTTCCTCTAGGCCCAAAACGTGTTTTGGGCCTAACTCCTAACTCGGATAACATTTTTGTGACATTCTTTCGCCTAAATGCGTTTTTTTAAAATTTCTAAACTGTTCGTGAGGTCAGAATCTAATAAAATTGAAGTTCGATTTTTCGCGTCGGATCCACGTTGCTTTGGCCCAAAACGTGTTTTGGGCCTAACTCGTTGCTCGGATAACATTTTTCAGTCATTCTTTAGCCTAAATGCGTATTTTTACCATTTGTAAAAGGTTCATGGGGACAGAAGCTGAAAAAATTAAAGTCCGATGTTTCGCGTCGGTTCCACGTTACTCTAGGCCCAAAACGTGTTTTGGGCTTAACTCCTAGCTCGGATAACATTTTTGAGTCATTCTTTCACCTAAATGCGTTTTTTACCATTTCTAAAGGGTTCAGGAGGTCAGAAGACGAAAAAATTGAAGTCCGATTTTTCGCGGCGGTTCCACGTTGCTTTGGGCCCAAAACGTGTTTTGGGCCTCACTCCTAGCTCGGATAACATAGTTGAGTCATTCTTTTGCCTACATGCGTTTTTTATACCATTTCTAGAGGGTTCGTGAGGTCAAAAGCTGAAAAAATTGAAGTTCGATTTTTCATGTCGGCCCCACGTTTCTCAAGGCCGAAAACGTATTTTGGGCCTAACTCTTAGCTCGGATAACATTTTTGAGTCATTCTTTCGCATAAATGCGTTTTTATACCATTTCTAAAGGGTTCGTGAGGTCAGAAGCTGGGATAATTGAAGTCCAATTTTTCGCGTCGGTTCCACGTTTCTCTAGGCCGAATATGTGTTTTGGGCGTAACTCTTAGCTCGGATAACATTTTTGATTCATTCTTTCGCCTAAATGCGTTTTTATACCATTTTCAAAGGGTTCGTGAGGTCAGAAGCTGAAAAAATTAATGTCCGATTTTTCGCATCGGTTTCACGTTACTCTGGGCCTAAAACTTGTTTTGGGCCTAACTCCTAGCACGGATAACATTTTTGAGTCATTCTTTCGCCTAAATGCGTTTTTATACAATTTCTAAAGGGTTCTTGAGGTCAGAAGCTGATAAAATTGAAGTCCGATTTTTCGCGTCGGTTCCACGTTTCTCTAGGCCGAAAACATGTTTTTTGCCTAACTCCTAGCTCGGATAACATTTTTGATTCATTCATTCGATTAAATGCGTTTTTATACCATTTTGAAAGGGTTCGTGAGGTCAGAAGCTGAAAAAATTGAAGTCCGATTTTTCGAGTCGGTTCCACGTTGCTTTGGGCCCAAACCTTGTTTGGGGCCTAACTCCTAGCTCGTATAATGTTTTTAAATCATTATTTCGCCTAAATGCGTTTTTTTACCATTTCTAAAGGGTTCGTGAGGTCAGAAGCTGAGAAAATTGAAGTCCGATTTTTCGCTTCGGTTCCACGTTGCTCTAGCCCAAAACGTGTTTTGGGCCTAACTCCTAGCTCGGATAACATTTTTGAGTCATTCTTTCGCCTAAATTCGTTTTTTTACCATTTCTTTAGGGATCGTGAGGTAAGAAGCTGAAAAAATTAAAGTACGATTTTTCGCGTCGATTGAACGTTCCTCTAACTCGGATAACATTTTTGTGACATTCTTTCGCCTAAATGGGTTTTTTTAAAATTTCTAAACTGTTCGTGAGGTCAGAATCTAAAAAAATTGAAGTTCGATTTTTCGCGTCGGATCCACGTTGCTTTGGCCCAAAACGTGTTTTGGGCCTAACTCGTTGCTCGGATAACATTTTTGAGTCATTCTTTAGCCTAAATGCGTATTTTTACCGTTTGTAAAAGGTTCGTGGGGACAGAAGCTGAAAAAATTAAAGTCCGATGTTTCGCGTCGGTTCCACGTTACTCTAGGCCCAAAACGTGTTTTGGGCCTAACTCCTAGCTCGGATAACATTTTTGAGTCATTCTTTCACCTAAATGCGTTTTTTACCATTTCTAAAGGGTTCAGGAGGTCAGAAGACGAAAAAATTGAAGTCCGATTTTTCGCGGCGGTTCCACGTTGCTCTGGGCCCAAAACGTTTTTGGGCCTAACTCCTTGCTCGGATAACATTTTTGAGTCATTCTTTCGCCTAAATGCGTTTTATACCATTTCTAAAGGGTTCTTGAGGTCAGAAGCTGATAAAATTGAAGTCCGATTTTTCACGTCGGTTCCACGTTTCTTTAGGCCGAAAACGTGTTTTGGGCCTTACTCCTAGCTCGGATAACATTTTTGATTCATTCTTTCGCCTAAATGCGTTTTTATACCATTTCTTAATGGTTCGTAAGGTCAGAAGCTGAAAAAATTGAAGTCTGATTTTTCGCGTCGGTTCCTAGTGTGCTCTGGGCCGAAAACGTGTTTGGGCCAAACTCCTAGGTCGGATAACATTTTTGAGTCATTCTTTCGCCTAAATGCGTTTTTATACCAATTCTAAAGGGGTCGTGAGGTCAGAAGCTGAAAAAATTGAAGTCCGATTTTTCGCGTCGGTTCATTGTGTGCTCTGGACCGAAAACGTGTTTGGGCTTAACCCTAGCTCGGATAACATTTTTGAGTGATTCTTTAGCCTAAATGCGTTTTTATACCATTTCTAAAGGGTTCGTGAGGTCAGAAGCTGAAAAAATTGAAGTCCGGTTTTTCGCTTCGGTTCCTTGTGTGCTTTGGGCCGAAAACGTGTTTGGGCAAAACTCCTAGCTCGGATAACATTTTTGAGTCATTCTTTAGCCTAAATGCGTTTTTATACCATTTCTAAAGGGTTCGTGAGGTCTGAAGCAGAGAAAATTGAAGTCCGATTTTTCGCGTCGGTTCCTTGTGTGCTTTGGTCCGAAAACGTGTTTGGGCCTAACTCCTTGCTCGTATAACATTTTTGAGTCATTCTTTCGCCTAAATGTGTTTTTTTACCATATCAAAAGGGTTCGTGAGGTCAGAAACTGAAAAAATTGAAGTTCGATTTATGCTTCTGTTCCAAGTTGCTCTTGGCCCAAAACGTGTTTTGGGCCTAACTCCTAACTCGGATAACATTGTTCAGTCATTCTTTCGCCTAAATGCGTTTCAATACCTTTTCTATAGGGTTCCTGAGGTCAAAAGCTGATAAAATTGAAGTCCGATTTTTTGCGTCGGTTCCTTGTTGCTCAGGGCCGAAAACGTGTTTTGGGCCAAACTCCTAGTTCGGATAACATTTTTGAGTCATTCTTTAGCCTAAATGCGTTTTTTTACCATTTCTAAAGGGTTCGTGAGGTCGGAAGCTGAAAAAATTAAAGTCCGATTTTTCGCGTCGGTTCCACGTTATTCTGGGCCTTAAACGTATTTTGGGCCTAACTCCTAGCTCGGATAACATTTTTGATTCATTATTTCGCTTAATTGCGTTTTTATACCATTTTTAAAGGGTTCATGAGTTCAGAAGCTGAAAAAATTGAAGTTCGATTTTTCGCGGCGGTTCCACGTTGCTTTGGGCCCAAAACGTTTCAGGGCCTAACTCCTAGCTCGGATAACATTTTTGAGTCATTCTTTCGCCTAAATGCGTTTTTATACCATTTCTAAAGGGTTCCTGAGGTCAGAAGCTGATAAAATTGAAGTCCAATTTTTCGCGTCGGTTCCACGTTTCTTTAGGCCGAAAAAGTGTTTTGTGCGTAACTCCTAGCTCGGATAACATTTTTGATTCATTCTTTCGCCTAAATGCGTTTTTATACCATTTCCAAAGGGTTCGTGAGGTCAGAAGCAAAAAAATATTAAAGTCCCATTTTTTGCGTCGGTTCCACATTACTCCGGGCCTAAAACGTGTTTTGGGCCTAACTCCTAGCTCGGATAACATTTTTGAGTCATTCTTTCGCCTAAATTCGTTTTATACCATTTCTAAAGGGTTCTTGAGGTCAGAAGCTGATAAAATTGAAGTTCGATTTTTCGCGTCGGTTCCACGTTTCTCTAGGCCGAAAACGAGTTTTGGGCCTAACTCCTAGCTCGGATAACATTTTTGTGACATTGTTTCGCCTAGATGCGTTTTTTTCACCATTTCTAAAGGGTTCGTGAGGTCAGAAGCTGTAAAAATTTAAGTCCGATTTTTCGAGTCGGTTCCTTGTGTGCTCTAGGCCGAAAAAGTGTTTGGGCCAAACTCCAAGCTCGGATAACATTTTTGAGTCATTCTTTCGCTTAAATGCGTTTTTATACCATATCTAAAGGGTTCGTGAGGTCAGAAGCTGAAAAATTGAAGTCCAATATTTCCGTCGGTTCTACGTTGCTCTGTGCCAAAAACGTATTTTGGCCCTAACTCCTAGCTCGGATAACATTCTTGAGTCATTCTTTCGCCTAAATGCGTTTTTTTCACCATTTCTAAAGGGTTCGCGAGGTCAGAAGCTGAAAAAATTAAAGTCCGATTTTTCGCGTCGGTTCCTTGTGAGCTCTGGGTCGAAAACGTGTTTGGCCCAAACACCTAGCTCGGATAAAATTTTTGAATCATTCTTTATCCTAAATGCATTTTTATACCATTTCTAAAGGTTTCGTGAGGTCAGAAGCTGAAAAAATTGAAGTCCGATTTTTCGCGTCGGTTCCTTGTGCGCTCTGGGCCGAAAACGTGCTTGGGCCAAACTCCTAGCTCAGATAACATTTTTTAGTCATTCTTCGCCTAAATGCGTTTTATACCATATTTAAAGGGTTCATGAGGTCAGAAGCTGAAAAAATTGAAGTCCAATATTTCCGTCGGTTCAACGTTGCTCTGTGCCCAAAACGTATTTTGGGCCTAACTCCTAGCTCGGATAACATTGTTGAGTCATTCTTTCGCCTAAATGCATTTTTATACCATTTCTAAAGGGTTCCTAAGTTCAGAAGCTAAAAAAATTGAAGTCTGATTTTTCGCGTTGGTTGGACTTTTCTCCAGGCCGAAAACGTGTTTTGGGCCTAACTCCTAGCTCGGACAACATTTTTGATTCATTCTTTCGCCTAAATGCGTTTTTATACCATTTCCAAAGGGTTCGTGAGGTCAGAACCTGAAAAAATTAAAGTCCGATTTTTCGGGTCGGTTCCACGTTACTCAGGATAAAACGTGTTTTGGGCCTAACTCCTAGCTCGGATAACATTTTTGAGTCATTCTTTCACCTAAATGCGTATTTATACCATTTCTAAAGGGTTCAGGAGGTCAGAAGCCGAAAAAATTGAAATCCGATTTTTCGCTGCGGTTCCACGTTGCTTTGGGCACAAAACGTTTTTGGGCCTAACTTCTAGCCCGGATAACATTTTTGAGTCATTCTTTCGCCTAAATGTGTTTTTTTACCATTTAAAAAGGTTTTGTGAGGTCAGAAGCTGAAAAAATTGAAGTTCGATTTTTCGCATCGTTTCCACGTTGCTATGGGCCCAAGACGTGTTTTGGGTCTAACTCCTAGTTCGGATAACACTTTTGAGTCATTCTTTCACCTAAATGCGTTTTTTTACCATATTTCTAAAGGGTTCAGGAGCTCAGAAGCCGAAAAAATTGAAGTCCGATTTTTCGCGTCGGTTCCACGTTGCTTTGGGCTTAAAAGGTTTTTGGGCCTAACTCCTAGCTCGGATAACATTTTTGAGTTATTCTTTCGCCTAAATGTGTTTTTTTACCATATCTAAAGGGTTCGTGAGGTCAGAAGCTGTAAAAATTGAAGTCTGATTTTTGCGTCGGTTCCACGTTGCTCTGGTCCCATAACGTGTTTTGGGACTAACTCCTAGCTCGGATAACATTGTTGAGTCATTCTTTAACCAAAATGCGTTTTTTTACCATATCTAAAGTGGTCGTGAGGTCAAAAGTTGAAAAAAATGAAGTCCAATTTTTCGCGTCGGTTCCACGTTTCTCTAGGCCGAAAACGTGTTTTTTGCCTAACTCCTAGCTCGGATAACATTTTTGATTCATTCATTTGCCTAAATTCGTTTTTTTACCAGTTCTTTAGGGTTCGTCAGGTAAGAAGCTGAAAAAATTAAAGTACGATTTTTCGCGTTGGTTGAACGTTCCTCTAGGCCCAAAACGTGTTTTGGGTAACTCCTAACTCGGATAACATTTTTGTGACATTCTTTCGCCTAAATGCGTTTTTTTAAAATTTCTAAACTGTTCGTGAGGTCAGAATCTAATAAAATTGAAGTTCGATTTTTCGCGTCGGATCCACGTTGCTTTGGCCCAAAACGTGTTTTGGGCCTAACTCGTTGCTCGGATAACATTTTTGAGTCATTCTTTAGCCTAAATGCGTATTTTTACCGTTTGTAAAAGGTTCGTGGGGACAGAAGCTGAAAAAATTAAAGTCCGATGTTTCGCGTCGGTTCCACGTTACTCTAGGCCCAAAACGTGTTTTGGGCTTAACTCCTAGCTCGGATAACATTTTTGAGTCATTCTTTCACCTAAATGCGTTTTTTACCATTTCTAAAGGGTTCAGGAGGTCAGAAGACGAAAAAATTGAAGTCCGATTTTTCTTGGCGGTTCCACGTTGCTTTGGGCCCAAAACGTGTTTTGGGCCTCACTCCTAGCTCGGATAACATAGTTGAGTCATTCTTTCGCCTACATGCGTTTTTTATACCATTTCTAAAGGGTTCGTGAGGTCAAAAGCTGAAAAAATTGAAGTTCGATTTTTCGCGTCGGCCCCACGTTTCTTTAGGCCGAAAACGTATTTTGGGCCTAACTCCTAGCTCGGATAACATTTTTGATTAATTCTTTGGCATAAATGCGTTTTTATACCATTTCTAAACGGTTCGTGAGGTCAGAAGCTGGAAAATTGAAGTTCGATTTTTCGCGGCGGTTCCACGTTGCTTTGGGCCCAAAACGTTTTAGGGCCTAACTCCTAGCTCGGATAACATTTTTGATCATTCTTTCGCCTAAATGCGTATTTATTCCATTTTTAAAGGGATCCTAAGGTCAGAAGCTGATAAAATTGAAGTCCAATTTTTCGCGTCGGTTCCACGTTTCTTTAGGCCGAATATGTGTTTTGGGCGTAACTCTTAGCTCGGATAACATTTTTGATTCCTTCTTTCGCCTAAATGCGTTTTTATACCATTTTCAAAGGGTTCGTGAGGTCAGAAGCTGAAAAAATTTAAGTCCGATTTTTCGCATCGGTTTCACGTTACTCTGGGCCTAAAACGTGTTTTGGGCCTAACTCCTAGCACGGATAACATTTTTGAGTCATTCTTTCGCCTAAATGCGTTTTTATTCAATTTCTAAAGGGTTCTTGAGGTCAAAAGCTGATAAAATTGAAGTCCGATTTTTCGCGTCGGTTCCACGTTTCTCTAGGCCGAAAACGTGCTTTTTGCCTAACTCCTAGCTCGGATAACATTTTTGATTCATTCATTCGATTAAATCCGTTTTTATACCATTTTGAAAGGGTTCGTGAGGTCAGAAGCTGAAAAAAATGAAGTCCGATTTTTCGAGTCGGTTCGAGGTTGCTCTGGGCCCAAACCTTGTTTGGGGCCTAACTCCTAGCTCGTATAATGTTTTTAAATCATTATTTCCACTAAATGCGTTTTTTTACCATTTCTAAAGGGTTCGTGAGGTCAGAAGCTGAGAAAATTGAAGTCCGATTTTTCGCTTCGGTTCCACGTTGCTCTAGGCCCAAAACGTGTTTTGGGCCTAACTCCTAGCTTGGATAACATTTTTGAGTCATTCTTTCCCCTAAATTCGTTTTTTTACCATTTCTTTAGGGTTCGTGAGGTAAGAAGCTGAAAAAATTAAAGTACGATTTTTCGCGTCGATTGAAAGTTCCTCTAACTCGGATAACATTTTTGTGACATTCTTTCGCCTAAATGGGTTTTTTTAAAATTTCTAAACTGTTCGTAAGGTCAGAATCTAAAAAAATTGAAGTTCGATTTTTCGCGTCGGATCCACGTTGCTTGGGCCCAAAACGTGTTTTGGGCCTAACTCGTTGCTCGGATAACATTTTTGAGTCATTCTTTAGCCTAAATGCGTATTTTTACCGTTTGTAAAAGGTTCGTGGTGACAGAAGCTGAAAAAATTAAAGTCCGATGTTTCGCGTCGGTTCCACTTTACTATAGGCCCAAAACGTGTTTTGGGCCTAACTCCTAGCTCGGATAACATTTTTGAGTCATTCTTTCACCTAAATGCGTTTTTTACCATTTCTAAAGGGTTCAGGAGGTCAGAAGACGAAAAATTTGAAGTCCGATTTTTCGCGGCGATTCCACGTTGCTCTGGGCCCAAAACGTTTTTGGGCCTAACTCCTTGCTCGGATAACATTTTTGAGTCATTCTTTTGCCTAAATGCGTTTTATACCATTTCTAAAGGGTTCTTGAGGTCAGAAGCTGATAAAATTGAAGTCCGATTTTTCGCGTCGGTTCCACGTTTCTGTAGGCCGAAAACGTGTTTTGGGCCTTACTCCTAGCTCGGATAACATTTTTGATTCATTCTTTCGCCTAAATGCGTTTTTATACCATTTCTAAATGGTTCGTAAGGTCAGAAGCTGAAAAAATTGAAGTCTGATTTTTCGCGTTGGTTCCTTGTGTGCTATGGGCCGAAAACGTGTTTGGACCAAACTCCTAGCTCGGATAACATTTTTGAGTCATTCTTTCGCCTAAATGCGTTTTTATGCCATATCTAAAGGGTTCGTGAGGTAAGAAGCTGAGAAAATTGAAGTCCAATATTTCCGTCGGTTCAACGATGCTCTGGGCCCAAAACGTATTTTGGGCCTAACACCTAGCTCGGATATCATTGTTGAGTCATTCTTTCGCCTAAATACATTTTTTTCACCATTTCTAAAGGGTTCGTGAGGTCAAAAGCTGAAAAAATTGAAGTCCGATTTTTCGCATCGGTTCTACGTTTCTCTAGGCCGAAAACGTGTTTTGGGCCTTACTCCTAGCTCAAATAACATTTTTGATTCATTCTTTCGCCTAAATGCGTTTTTATACCAATTCTAAAGGGGTCGTGAGGTCAGAAGCTGAAAAAATTGAAGTCCGATTTTTCGCGGCGGTTCCTTGTGTGCTCTGGGCCGAAAACGTGTTTGGGCCTAACCCCTAGCTCGGATAACATTTTTGAGTGATTCTTTAGCCTAAATGCGTTTTTATACCATTTCTAAAGGGTTCGTGAGGTCAGAAGCTGAAAAAATTGAAGTCCGGTTTTTCGCTTCGGTTCCTTGTGTGCTTTGGGCCGAAAACGTGTTTGGGCAAAACTCCTAGCTCGGATAACATTTTTGAGTCATTCTTTAGCCTAAATGCGTTTTTATACCATTTCTAAAGGGTTCGTGAGGTCTGAAGCAGAGAAAATTCAAGTCCGATTTTTCGCGTCGGTTCCTTGTGTGCTTTGGTCCGAAAACGTGTTTGGGCCTAACTCCTTGCTCGGATAACATTTTTGAGTCATTCATTCGCCTAAATGTGTTTTTTTACCATATCAAACGGGTTCGTGAGGTCAGAAACTGAAAAAATTGAAGTCCGATTTATGCTTCTGTTCCACGTTGCTCTGGGCCCAAAACGTGTTTTGGGCCTAACTCCTAGCTCGGATAACATTGTTGAGTCATTCTTTCACCTAAATGCGTTTCTATACCTTTTCTAAAGGGTTCCTGAGGTCAAAAGCTGATAAAATTGAAGTCCGATTTTTCGCGTCGGTTCCTTGTTGCTCAGGGCCCAAAACGTGTTTTGGACCAAACTCCTAGTTCGGATAACATTTTTGAGTCATCCTTTAGCCTAAATGCGTTTTTTTACCATTTCTAAAGGGTTCGTGAGGTCAGAAGCTGAAAAAATTAAAGTCCGATTTTTCGCGTTGGTTCCACGTTACTCTGGGCCTAAAACGTGTTTTGGGCCTAACTCCTAGCTTGGATAACATTTTTGAGTCATTCTTTCACCTTAATGCGTATTTATACCATTTCTAAAGGGTTCAGGAGGTCAGAAGCCGAAAAATTGAAGTCCGATTTTTCAAGACGGTTCCACGGTTCTTTGGGCACAAAACGTTTTTGGGCCTAACTCCTAGCCCGGATAAAATTTGAAAAGGTTTTGTGAGGTCAGAAGCTGAAAAACGTTACTCTGGGCCTAAAACGTGTTTTGGTCCTAACTCCTAGTTCGGATAACCCTTTTGAGTCATTCTTTCACCTAAATGCGTTTTTTTAACCATTTCTAAAGGGTTCAGGAGCTCAGAAGCCGAAAAAATTGAAGTCCGATTTTTCGCGTCGGTTCCACGTTGCTTTGGGCTTAATAGGTTTTTGGGCCTAACTCCTAGCTCGGATAAAATTTTTGAGTTATTCTTTCGCCTAAATGTGTTTTTTTACCATATCTAAAGGGTTCGTGAGGTCAGAAGCTGAAAAAATTGAAGTCCGATTTTTGCTTCGGTTCCACGCTGCTCTGGTCCCAAAACGTGTTTTGGGACTAACTCCTAGCTCGGATAACATTGTCGAGTCATTCTTTCGCCAAAATGCGTTTTTTTGCCATATCTAAATGGGTCGTGATGTCAAAAGCTGAAAAAATTGGAGTCCGATTTTTCGCGTCGGTTCCACGTATCTCTAGGCCGAAAACGTGTTTTTTGCCTAACTCCTAGCTCGGATAACATTTTTGATTCATTCATTCGATTAAATGCGTTTTTATTCCATTTTGAAAGGGTTCGTGAGGGCAGAAGCTGAAAAAATTAAAGTCCGATTTTTCGCGTCGGTTCCACGTTGCTCTGGGCCCAAACCTTGTTTGGGGCCTAACTCCTAGCTCGTATAACGTTTTTGAATCATTCTATCGTTTTTTTACCATTTCTAAAAGGTTCGTGAGGTCAGAAGCTGAGAAAATAAAAGTCCGATTTTTCGCGTCGGTTCCACGTTGCTCTAGGCCCAAAAGGTGTTTTGGGCCTAACACCTAGCTCGGATAACATTTTTGAGTCATTCTTTCGCCCAAATTCGTTTTTTTACCATTTCTTAAGGGTTCGTGAGGTAAGAAGCTGAAAAAATTAAAGTCTGATTTTTCGCGTCGGTTGAACGTTCCTCTAGGCCCAAAACACACGTTTTGGGTCTAACTCCTAGCTCGGATAACATTTTTGTGACATTCTTTCACCTAAATGCGTTTTTTTAAAATTTCTAAAGGGTTCAGGAGGTCAGAAGCCGAAAAAGTTGAAGTCCGATTCTAGGCATCGGTTCCACGTTGCTTTAGGCCCAAAACGTTTTTGGGCCTAACTCCTAGCTCGGATAACATTTTTGAGTCATTCTTTCGCCGAAATGTGTTTTTTACCATATCAAAAGGGTTCGTGAGGTCATAAGATGAAAAAATTGAAGTCCAATTTTTGCGTCGGTTCCACGTTGCTCTGGGCCCAAAACGTGTTTTGGGCCTCACTCCTAGCTCGGATAACATAGTTGAGTCATTCTTTCGCCAACATGCGTTTTTTTACCATTTCTAATGGGTTCGTGAGGTCAAAAGCTGATAAAATTGAAGTCCGATTTTTCGCATCGGTTCCACGTTTCTCAAGGCCGAAAAGGTGTTTTGGGCCTAACTCCTAGCTCGGATAACATTTTTGATTCATTCTTTCGCCTCAATGCGTTTTTATACCATTTCTAAAGGGTTCGTGAGGTCAGAAGCTGAAAAAATTGAAGTCCGATTTTTCGCGTCGGTTCCTTGTTGCTCAGGGCCGAAAACGTGTTTTGGGCCAAACTCCTAGCTCGGATAACATTTTTGAGTCATTCTTTAGCCTAAATGTGTTTTTTTACCATTTCTAAAGGGTTCGTGAGGTCAGAAGCTGAAAAAATTAAAGTCTGATTTTTTGCATCGGTTCCACGTTGCTTTGGGAGCAAAACGTTTTTGGGCCTAACTCCTAGCTCGGATAACATTTTTGAGTCATTCTATCGCCTAAATGTGTTTTTTTACCATATCAAAAGGGTTCGTGAGGTCAGAAACAAAAAAAAAATGAAGTCTGATTTATGCGTCGGATCCACGTTGCGTTTTTATACCAAGTCTAAAGGGTTCCTGATGTCAGAAGCTGATAAAATTGAAGTCCGATTTTTTCGCGTCGGTTCCACGTTTCTCTAGGCCGAAAACGTGTTTTTTGCCTCACTCCTAGCTCGGATAACATTTTTGAGTCATTCTTTAGCCTAAATGGGTTTTTTTACCATTTCTAAAGGGTTCGTGAGGTCATAAGCTGAAAAAATTAATGTCCTATTTTTCGCGTCGGTTGAACGTTCCTCTAGGCCGATAACGTGTTTTGGGCCTAACTCCTAGCTCGGATAACATTTTTGTCACATTCTTTCACCTAAATGCGTTTTTTTACCATTTCTAAAGGGATCGGGAGGTCAGAAGCCGAAAAAATTGAAGTTCGATTTTTCGCGGCGGTTCCACGTTGCTTTGGGCCCAAAACGTTTTTGGGCTTAACTCCTTGCTCGGATAACATTTTTGAGTCATTCTTTCACCTAAATGTGTTTTTTGACCATTTAAAAAGGTTTCGTGAGGTCAGAAGCTGAAAAAAATTGAAATTCGATTTTTCGCGTCGGCTCCACGTTCCTCTAGGCCAAAACGTTTTTGGGCCTAACTCCTAGCTCGGATAACATTTTTGAGTCATTCTTTCGCCTAAAGGTGTTTTTTTACCATATCTAAAGGGGTCGTGAGGTCAAAAGCGGAAAAAATTGAAGTCTGATTTTTCGCGTCGGTTCCACGTTTCTCTAGGCCAAAAACGTGTTTTAGGCCTAACTCCCAGCTCGGATAACATTTTTGATTCATTCTTTCGCCTAAATGGGTTTTTATACCATTTCTAATGGGTTCGTGAGGCCAGAAGCTAAAAAAATTGAAGTCTGATTTTTGAGTCGGTTCCACATTGCTCGTGGCCCACAACGTGTTTTGGGCTTAACTCCCAGCTCGGATAACATTTTTGATTCATTCTTACGCCTAAATGGGTTTTTATACCATTTCTAAAGGGTTCGTGAGGTCAGAAGCGGAAAAAATTGAAGTCCGATTTTACGCATCGGTTCCACGTTTCTCTAGGCCCAAAACGTGTTTTGGGCCTAACTCCTAGGTCGGATAACATTTTCGAGTCATTTTTTCACCTAAATGCGTTTTTATACCATTTCTAAAGGGTTCCGTAGGTCAGAAGCCGAAAAAATTGAAGTCCGATTTTTCGCGGCGGTTCCACGTTGCTTTGGGCACAAAACATTTTTGGGCCTACTCCTAGCTCGGATAACATTTTTGATTCATTCTTTCGCCTAAATGGGTTCGTGAGGCCAGAAGCTGAAAAAATTGAAGTCTGATTTTTGAGTCGGTTCCACATTGCTCTTGGCCCAAAACGTGTTTTGGGACTAACTCCCAGCTCGGATAACATTTTTAATTCATTCTTTTGCCTAAATGGGTTTTTATACCATTTCTAAATGGTTCGTGAGGTCAGAAGCTGGAAAAATTGAAGTCCGATTTTTGCGTCGGTTCCACGTTGCTCTAGGCCCAAAACGTGTTTTGGGACTAACTCCTAGCTCGGATAACATTGTTGAGTCATTCTTTCGCCTAAATGCGTTTTTTTACCATTTTAGGAGGGATCGTGAGGTCAAAAGCTGAAAAAATTAAAGTCTGATTTTTCGCGTCGGTTCCACGTTTCTCTAAGCCGAAAACGTGTTTTGGGCCTAAATCCCAGCTCGGATAACATTTTTGATTCATTCTTTTGCCTAAATGGGTTTTTATACCATTTCTAAAGGGTTCGTGTGGCCAGAAGCTGAAAAAATTGAAGTCTGATTTATGAGTCGGTTCCACATTGCTCTAGGCCGAAAACGTGTTTTGGGGCTAACTCCCAGCTCGGATAACATTTTTGATTCATTCTTTCGCCGAAATGGGTTTTTATACCATTTCTAAAGGGTTCGTGAGGTCAGAAGCTGAAAAAATTGAAGCGATTTTTGCGTCGGTTCCACGTTGCTCTAGGCCCAAAACGTGTTTTGGGACTACCTCCTAGCTCGGATAACATTTTTGAGTCATTCTTTCACCTAAATGCTTTTTTATACCATTTCTAAAGGGTTCAGTAGGTCAGAAGCCGAAAAAATTGATGTCCGATTTTTCGCGGCGGTTCCACGTTGCTTTGTTCACAAATCATTTTTGGGCCTAACTCCTAGCTCGGATAACATTTTTGAGTCATTCTTTAGCCTAAATGTGTTTTTTTACCATTTAAAAAGGTTTTGTGAGGTCAGAAGCTGAAAAATTTGAAGTTTGATTTTTCGCGTCGGTTCCACGTTGCTCTGGGCCCAAAACGTGTTTTGGTCCTAACTCCTAGTTCAGATAACACTTTTGAGTTAATCTTTCACCTAAATGCATTTTTTTACCATTTCAAATGGGGTCTGGAGGTCAGAAGCCGAAAAAATTGAAGTCCGATTTTTCGCGTCGGTTCCACATTGCTCTAGGCCCAAAACGTGTCTTGGGACTAACTCCTAGCTCGGATAACATTTTTGAGTCATTCTTTCACCTAAATGCGTTTTTATACCATTTCTAAAGGGTTCAGTAGGTCAGATGCCGAAAAAATTGAAGTCCGATTTTTAGCGATGGTTCCACGTTGCTCTAGGCCCAAAACGAGTTTTTGGCCTAACTCCTTGCTCGCATAACATTTTTGAGTCATTCTTTCGCCTAAATGCGTTTTTTTTACCATTTCTAATGGGTTCGTGAGGTCAGAAGCTGAAAAAAATGAAATCCGTCGGTTCCACGTTGCTGTAGGCCCAAAACGTTTTTTGGGCCAAACTCCTAGTTGGGATAACACTTTTGAATCATTCTTTTACATAATGCTTTTTTTTACCATTTCTAAAGGGTTCAGGAGGTCAGAAGCCGAAAAAAAAGAAGTCCGATTTTTCGCGTCGGTTCCACGTTGCTGTGGGCCCAAAACGTTTTTGGGCCTAACTCCTAGCTCGGATAACATTTTTGAGTCATTCTTTCGCCTAAATGTGTTTTTTTACCATATCTAAAGGGTTCGTGAGGTCAGAAGCTGAAAAAATTGAAGCCCGGTTTTTGCGTCGGTTCCAAGTTGATGTGGCCCAAAACGTGTTTTGGGCCTAACTCC
The DNA here is from genome assembly GCA_947648045.1 of Beta corolliflora. Taxonomy (NCBI): domain Eukaryota; kingdom Viridiplantae; phylum Streptophyta; class Magnoliopsida; order Caryophyllales; family Amaranthaceae; genus Beta; species Beta corolliflora. The sequence continues at coordinate 77,822 of CANSZD010003593.1, forward strand.
TAGCTCGGATAACATTGTTCAGTCATTCTTTCGCCTAAACGCATTTTTTTACCATTTCAAGAGGGTTCGTGAGGACAAAAGCTGAAAAAATTGAAGTCTGATTTTTCGCGTCGGTTCCACGTTTCTTTAGGCCGAAACGTGTTTTGGGCCTAACTCCCAGCTCGGATAACATTTTTGATTCATTCTTTCGCCTAAATGGGTTTTTATACCATTTCTAAAGGGTTCGTGAGGCCAGAAACTGAAAAAATTGAAGTCTGATTTTTGAGTCGGTTCCACATTGCTCTTGGCCCAAAACGTGTTTTGGGACTAACTCCCAGCTCGGATAACATTTTTAATTCATTCTTTCGCCTAAATGGGTTTTTATTCCATTTCTAAATGGTTCGTGAGGTCAGAAGCTGGAAAAATTGAAGTCCGATTTTTGCGTCGGTTCCACGTTGCTCTAGGCCCAAAACGTGTTTTGGGACTAACTCCTAGCTCGGATAACATTGTTGAGTCATTCTTTCGCATAAATGCGTTTTTATACCATTTCAGGAGGGTTCGTGAGGTCAAAAACTGAAAAAATTAAAGTCTGATTTTTCGCGTCGGTTCCACGTTTCTCTAAGCCGAAAACGTGTTTTGGGCCTAACTCCCAGCTCGGATAACATTTTTGATTCATTCTTTCGCCTTAATGGGTTTTTATACCATTTCTAAAGGGTTCATGAGGCCAGAAGCTGAAAAAATTGAAGTCTGATTTATGAGTCGGTTCCACATTGCTCTAGGCCGAAAACGTGTTTTGGGCCTAACTCCCAGCTCGGATAACATTTTTGTTTCATTCTTTCGCCTAAATGGGTTTTTATACCATTTCTAAAGGGTTCGTGAGGTCAGAAGCTGAAAAAACTGAAGCGATTTTTGCGTCGGTTCCACGTTGCTCTAGGCCCAAAACGTGTTTTGGGACTAACTCCTAGCTCGGATAACATTTTTGAGTCATTCTTTCACCTAAATGCGTTTTTATACCATTTCTAAAGGGTTCGTGAGGTCGAAGCCGAAAAAATTGAAGTCCGATTTTCGCGGCGGTTCCACGTTGCTTTGTTCACAAATCATTTTTGGGCCTAACTCCTAGCTCGGATAACATTTTTGAGTCATTCTTTCGCCTAAATGTTTTTTTTACCATTTAAAAAGGTTTTGTGATGTCGGAAGGCGGAAAAATTTGAAGTGCGATTTTTCGCGTCGGTTCCACGTTGCTCTGGGCCCAAAACGTGTTATGGTCCTAACTCCTAGTTCGGATAAAACTTTTGAGTTATTCTTTCACCTAAATGCGTTTTTTTACCATTTCAAATGGGTTCTGGAGGTCAGAAGCCGAAAAAATTGAAGTCCGATTTTTCGCGTCGGTTCCACGTTGTTCTAGGCCTAAAACGTGTTTTGGGACTAACTCCTAGCTCGGATAACATTTTTGAGTCATTCTTTCACCTAAATGCGTTTTTATACCATTTCTAAAGGGTTCAGGGAGGTCGAAGACGAAAAATTGAAGTCCGATTTTTAGCGATGGTTCCTCGTTGCTCTAGGCCCAAAAAAGTGTTTTGGCCTAACTCCTTGCTCGCATAACATTTTTATTCTTTCGACTAAATGCATTTTTTTTACCATTTCTAATGGGTTCGTGAGGTCAGAAGCTGAAAAAATTGAAGTCGCGTCGGTTCCACGTTGCTTTAGGCCCAAAACGTTTTTGGGCCAAACTCCTAGTTGGGATAACACTTATGAATCATTCTTTTACCTAATGCGTTTTTTTACCATTTCTAAAGGGTTCAGGAGGTCAGAAGCCGAAATAAATTAATCCGATTTTTCGCGTCGGTTCCACATTGCTGTGGGCCCAAAACGTTTTTGGGCCTAACTCCAAGCTCGGATAACATTTTTGAGTCATTCTTTCGCCTAAATGTGTTTTTTTACCATTTCTAAGGGTTCGTGAGGCCAGAAGCTGAAAAAATTGAAGTCTGATTTATGAGTCGTTTCCACATTGCTCTAGGCCGATAACGTGTTTTGGGCCTAACTCCCAGCTCGGATAACATTTTTGATTCATTCTTTCGCCTAAATGGGTTTTTATACCATTTCTAAAGGGTCCGTGAGGTCGAGGAAGAAAAATTGAAGTCCGATTTTTGCGTCGGTTCCACGTTGCTTAGGCCCCAAACGTAGTTTTGGGACTAACTCCTAGCTCGGATAACATTTTTGAGTCATTCTTTCACCTAAATGCGTTTTTATACCATTTCTAATGGGTTCAGTAGGTCAGAAGCCGAAAAAATTGAAGTCCGATTTTTCGCGGCGGTTCCACGTTGCTTTGTTCACAAAACATTTTTGGGCCTAACTCCTAGCTCGGATAATATTTTTGAGTCATTCTTTCGCCTAAATGTTTGATATTTTGTGAGGTCAGGAAGGCTGAAAAATTTGAAGTTTGATTTTTCCGTCGGTTCCCATCGTTGCTCTGGGCCCAAACGGGTTTTGGTCCTAACTCCTAGTTCGGATAACACTTTGAAGTCATTCTTTCACCTAAATGCGTTTTTTTACCATTTCAAATGGGTTCTGGAGGTCAGAAGCCGAAAAAATTGAAGTCCGATTTTTCGCGTCGGTTCCACGTTGCTCTAGGCCCAAAACGTGTTTTGGGACTAACTCCTAGCTCGGACAACATTTTTGAGTCATTCTTTCACCTAAATGCGTTTTTATACCATTTCTAAAAGGTTCAGTAAGTCAGAAGCCGAAAAAATTGAAGTCCGATTTTTCGCGGCGGTTCCACGTTGCTTTGTTCACAAAACATTTTTGGGCCTAACTCCTAGCTCGGATAACATTTTTGAGTTATTCTTTCGCCTAAATGTGTTTTTTTCCCATTAAAAAAAGTTTTGTGTGGTCGGAAAGTTGAAAAATTTGAAGTCCGATTTTTCGCGTCGGTTCCACGTTGCTCCCGGCCCTAAACGTGTTTTGGGCCTAACTCCTAGCTCGGATAACATTATTGAGTCATTCTTTCACCTAAATGCGTTTTTTTACCATTTCTAAAGGGTTCGGGAGGTCAGAAGCCGAAAAAATTGAAGTTCGATTTCTCGCGGCGGTTCCACGTTGCTTTGGGCCCAAAACGTTTTTGGGCCTAACTCCTTGCTCGGATAACTTTTTTGAATCATTCTTTCGCCTAAATGTGTTTTTTGACCATTGAAAAAGGTTTCGTGAGGTAAGAAGCTGAAAAAAATTGAAGTTCGATTTTTCGCGTCGGCTCCACGTTTCTGGGCCCAAAACTTGTTTTGGGCCTAACTCCTAGTCGGGATAACACTTTTGAATCATTCTTTGACCTAATGCGTTTTTTTACCATTTCTAAAGGGTTCAGGAGGTCAGAAGCCGAAAAAATTGAAGTCCGATTTTTCGCGTCGGTTCCACGTTGCTATAGGGCCCAAAACGTTTTTGGGCCAAACTTCTACTCGGATAACATTTTTGAGTCATTCTTTCGCCTAAATGTGTTTTTTTACCATATCTAAAGGGTTCGTGAGGTCAGAAGCTAAAAAAATTGAAGTCGATTTTTCGCGTCGGTTCCACGTTTCTCTAGGCCGAAAACGTATTTTGGGCCTAACTCCCAGCTCGGATAACATTTTTGATTCATTCTTTCGCCTAAATGGGGTTCGTGAGGCCAGAAGCTGAAAAAATTGAAGTCTGATTTTTTGAGTCGGTTCCACATTGCTCTTGGCCCAAAACGTGTTTTGGGCCTAATTCCTAGCTCGGATAACATTTTTGATTCATTCTTTTGCCTAAATGGGTTTTTATACCATTTCTAAAGGGTTCGTGAGGCCCGGAAATTTGAAAAAATTGAAGTCCGATTTTTGCGTCGGTTCCACGTTGCTCTTGGCCCAAAACGTGTTTTGGGCCTAACTCCCAGCTCGGATATCATTTTTGATTCATTCTTTCGCCTAAATGGGTTTTTAAACCATTTCTAAATGGTTCGTGGAGGTCGAATCGAAAAAATTGAAAACCGATTTTTGCGTCGGTTCCACGTTGCTCTAGGCCCATAACGTGTTTTGGGACTAACTCCTAGCTCGGATAACATTGTTGAGTCATTCTTTCGCCTAAATGCGTTTTTTTACCATTTCAGGAGGGTTCGTGAGGTCAAAAGCTGAAAAAATTGAAGTCTGATTTTTTGCGTCAGTTCCACGTTTCTATAGGCCGAGAACGTGTTTTGGGCCTAACTCCCAGTTCGGATAACATTTTTGATTCATTCTTTCGCCTAAATGGGTTTTTATACCATTTCTAAAGGGTTCGTGAGGTCAGAAGATGAAAAAATTGAAGCGATTTTTGCGTCGGTTCCACGTTGCTCTAGGCCCAAAACGTGTTTTGGGACTAACTCCTAGCTCGGATAACATTTTTGAGTCATTATTTCACCTAAATGCTTTTTTATACCATTTCTAAAGGGTTCAGTAGGTCAGAAGCCGAAAAAATTGATGTCCGATTTTTCGCGGCGGTTCCACGTTGCTTTGTTCACAAATCATTTTCGGGCCTAACTCCTAGCTCGGATAACATTTTTGAGTCATTCTTACGCCTAAATGTTTTTTTCACCATTTAAAAAGGTTTTGTGAGGTCAGAAGCTGAAAAATTTGAAGTTCGATTTTTCGCGTCGGTTCCACGTTGCTCTAGGCCCAAAACGTGTTTTGGTCCTAACTCCTAGTTCGGATAACACTTTTGAGTCATTATTTCACCTAAATGCGTTTTTTACCATTTCTAAAGGGTTCGGGGAGGTCGAAGGCGAAAAAATTGAACTCCGATTTTTCGCGTCGGTTCCACTTTGCTTTGGGCCCAAAAGGTTTTGGGCCTAACTCCTAGCTTCGGATAACATTTTTGATTCATTCTTTCGCCTAAATGGGTTTTTATACCATTTCTAAAGGGTTCGTGAGGCCGGAAGCTGAAAAAATTGAAGTCAATTTTATGAGTCGGTTCCACGTTGCGCTAGTTCCAAAACGTGTTTTGGGCCTAACTCCCAGCTCGGATAACATTTTTGATTCATTCTTTCGCCTAAATGGGTTTTTATACCATTTCTAAAGGGTTCGTGAGGTCAGAAGATGAAAAAATTGAAGCGATTTTTGCGTCGGTTCCACGTTGCTCTAGGCCCAAAACGTGTTTTGGGACTAACTCCTAGCTCGGATAACATTTTTGAGTCATTATTTCACCTAAATGCTTTTTTATACCATTTCTAAAGGGTTCAGTAGGTCAGAAGCCGAAAAAATTGATGTCCGATTTTTCGCGGCGGTTCCACGTTGCTTTGTTCACAAATCATTTTCGGGCCTAACTCCTAGCTCGGATAACATTTTTGAGTCATTCTTACGCCTAAATGTTTTTTTCACCATTTAAAAAGGTTTTGTGAGGTCAGAAGCTGAAAAATTTGAAGTCCGATTTTTGCGTCGGTTCCACGTTGCTCAAGGCCCAAAACGTAGTTTTGGGACTAACTCCTAGCTCGGATAACATTTTTGAGTCATTCTTTCACCTAAATGCGTTTTTATACCATTTCTAATGGGTTCAGTAGGTCAGAAGCCGAAAAAATTGAAGTCCGATTTTTCGCGGCGGTTCCACGTTGCTTTGTTCACAAAACATTTTTGAGCCTAACTCCTAGCTCGGATAATATTTTTGAGTCATTCTTTCGCCTAAATGTGTTTTTTTACCATTTAAAAAGGTTTTGTGAGGTCAGAAGCTGAAAAATTTGAAGTTTGATTTTTCGCGTCGGTTCCACGTTGCTCTGGGCCCAAAACGGGTTTTGGTCCTAACTCCTAGTTCGGATAACACTTTGAAGTCATTCTTTCACCTAAATGCGTTTTTTCACCATTTCAAATGGGTTCTGGAGGTCAGAAGCCGAAAAAATTGAAGTCCGATTTTTCGCGTCGGTTCCACGTTGCTCTAGGCCCAAAACGTGTTTTGGGACTAACTCCTAGCTCGGACAACATTTTTGAGTCATTCTTTCACCTAAATGCGTTTTTATACCATTTCTAAAAGGTTCGTGAAGTCGAAGCCGAAAAAATTGAAGTCCGCTTTTTCGCGGCGGTTCCACGTTGCTTTGTTCACAAAACATTTTTGGGCCTAACTCCTAGCTCGGATAACATTTTTGAGTCATTCTTTCGCCTAAATGTGTTTTTTTACCATTTAAAAAGGTTTTGTGAGGTCAGAAGCTGAAAAATTTGAAGTTTGATTTTTCGCGTCGGTTCCACGTTGCTCTGGGCCCACGACGTGTTTTGGTCCTAACTCCTAGTTCGGATAACACCTTTTGAGTCATTCTTTCACCTAAATGCGTTTTTTTACCATTTCAAATGGGTTCGGGAGGTCGAAGCCGAAAAAATTGAAGTCGATTTTTCGCGTCGGTTCCACGTTGCTTTCGGGCCCAAAGAGGTTTTGGGCCTAACTCCTAGCTCGGATAACATTTTTGAGTTATTCTTTCGCCTAAATGTGTTTTTTAACCAGTTAAAAAGGTTTTGTGGGGTCAGAAGCTGAAAAATTTGAAGTTCGATTTTTCGCGTCGGTTCCACGTTGCTCTGGACCCAAAACGTGTTTTGGTCCTAACTCCTAGTTCGGATAACACTTATGAGTCATTCTTTCACCTAAATGCGTTTTTTACCATTTTAAATGGGTTGGAGGAGGTCGAAGCCGAAAAAATTGAAGTCCGATTTTTCGCGTCGGTTCCACGTTGCTCTAGGCCAAAAACGTGTTTTGGGACTAACTCCTAGCTCGGATAACATTTTTGAGTCATTCTTTCACCTAAATGCGTTTAATACCATTTCTAAAGGGTTTAGTAGGTCAGAAGCCGAAAAAATTGAAGTCCTATTTTTCGCGGCGGTTCCACGTTGCTTTGTTCACAAATCATTTTTGGGCCTAACTCCTAGCTCGGATAACATTTTTGAGTCATTCTTTCGCCTAAATGTTTTTTTTACCATTTAAAAAGGTTTTGTGATGTCAGAAGCTGAAAAATTTGAAGTGCGATTTTCCGCGTCGGTTCCACGTTGCTCTGGGTCCAAAACGTGTTATGGTCCTAACTCCTAGTTCGGATAAAACTTTTGAGTTATTCTTTCACCTAAATGCGTTTTTTTTACCATTTCAAATGGGTTCAGGAGTTCAGAAGCCGAAAAAATTGAAGTCCGATTTTTCGCGTCGGTTCCGCGTTGCTCTGGGCCCAAAAGGTTTTTCGGCCTAACTCCTAGCTCGGATAACATTTTTGAGTTATTCTTTCGCCTAAATGTGTTTTTTTCCCATTAAAAAAAGTTTTGTGTGGTCAGAAGCTGAAAAATTTGAAGTCCGATTTTTCGCGTCGGTTCCACGTTGCTCTGGGCCCTAAACGTGTTTTGGGCCTAACTCCTAGCTCGGATAACATTATTGAGTCATTCTTTCACCTAAATGCGTTTTTTGGCCATTTCTAAAGGGTTCGGGAGGTCAGAAGCCGAAAAAATTGAAGTTCGATTTCTCGCGGCGGTTCCACGTTGCTTTGGGCCCAAAACGTTTTTGGGCCTAACTCCTTGCTCGGATAACTTTTTTGAATCATTCTTTCGCCTAAATGTGTTTTTTGACCATTGAAAAAGGTTTCGTGAGGTAAGAAGCTGAAAAAAATTGAAGTTCGATTTTTCGCGTCGGCTCCACGTTACTCTGGGCCCAAAACTTGTTTTGGGCCTAACTCCTAGTCGGGATAACACTTTTGAATCATTCTTTGACCTAATGCGTTTTTTTACCATTTCTAAAGGGTTCAGGAGGTCAGAAGCCGAAAAAAATGAAGTCAGATTTTTGGCGTCGGTTCCCACGTTGCTATAGGCCCAAAACGTTTTTGGGCCAAACTTCTACTCGGATAACATTTTTGAGTCATTCTTTCGCCTAAATGTGTTTTTTTACCATATCTAAAGGGTTCGTGAGGTCAGAAGCACAAAAAATTGAAGTCAGATTTTTCGCGTCGGTTCCACGTTTCTCTAGGCCGAAAACGTATTTTGGGCCTAACTCCCAGCTCGGATAACATTTTTGATTCATTCTTTCGCCTAAATGGGGTTCGTGAGGCCAGAAGCTGAAAAAATTGAAGTCCGATTTTTGCGTCGGTTCCACGTTGCTCTAGGCCCAAAACGTGTTTTGGGACTAACTCCTAGCTCGGATAACATTGTTGAGTCATTCTTTCGCATAAATGCGTTTTTATACCATTTCAGGAGGGTTCGTGAGGTCAAAAGCTGAAAAAATTAAAGTCTGATTTTTCGCGTCGGTTCCACGTTTCTCTAAGCCGAAAACGTGTTTTGGGCCTAACTACCAGCTCGGATAACATTTTTGATTCATTCTTTCGCCTTAATGGGTTTTTATACCATTTCTAAAGGGTTCATGAGGCCAGAAGCTGAAAAAATTGAAGTCTGATTTATGAGTCGGTTCCACATTGCTCTAGGCCGAAAACGTGTTTTGGGACTAACTCCCAGCTCGGATAACAGTTCAGTTTCATTCTTTCGCCTAAATGGGTTTTTATACCATTTCTAAAGGGTTCGTGAGGTCAGAAGCTGAAAAAACTGAAGCGATTTTTGCGTCGGTTCCACGTTGCTCTAGGCCCAAAACGTGTTTTGGGACTAACTCCTAGCTCGGATAACATTTTTGAGTCATTCTTTCACCTAAATGCGTTTTTATACCATTTCTAAAGGGTTCAGTAGGTCAGAAGCCGAAAAAATTGAAGTCCGATTTTTCGCGGCGGTTCCACGTTGCTTTGTTCACAAATCATTTTTGGGCCTAACTCCTAGCTCGGATAACATATTTGAGTCATTCTTTCGCCTAAATGTTTTTTTTTACCATTTAAAAAGGTTTTGTGATGTCAGAAGCTGAAAAATTTGAAGTGCGATTTTTCGCGTCGGTTCCACGTTGCTCTGGGCCCAAAACGTGTTATGGTCCTAACTCCTAGTTCGGATAAAACTTTTGAGTTATTCTTTCACCTAAATGCGTTTTTTTACCATTTCAAATGGGTTACGGAGGTCGAAGCCGAAAAAATTGAAGTCCGATTTTTCGCGTCGGTTCCACGTTGTTCTAGGCCTAAAACGTGTTTTGGGACTAACTCCTAGCTCGGATAACATTTTTGAGTCATTCTTTCACCTAAATGCGTTTTTATACCATTTCTAAAGGGTTCAGTAGGTCAGAAGACGAAAAAATTGAAGTCCGATTTTTAGCGATGGTTCCTCGTTGCTCTAGGCCCAAAAAGAGTTTTTGGCCTAACTCCTTGCTCGCATAACATTTTTATTCTTTCGACTAAATGCATTTTTTTTACCATTTCTAATGGGTTCGTGAGGTCAGAAGCTGAAAAAATTGAAGTCCGTCGGTTCCACGTTGCTTTAGGCCCAAAACGTTTTTTGGGCCAAACTCCTAGTTGGGATAACACTTATTAATCATTCTTTTACCTAATGCGTTTTTTTACCATTTCTAAAGGGTTCAGGAGGTCAGAAGCCGAAATAAATTAATCCGATTTTTCGCGTCGGTTCCACATTGCTGTGGGCCCAAAACGTTTTTGGGCCTAACTCCAAGCTCGGATAACATTTTTGAGTCATTCTTTCGCCTAAATGTGTTTTTTTACCATATCTAAAGGGTTCGTGAGGTCAGAAGCTGAAAAAATTGAAGTCCGGTTTTTACGTCGGTTCCAAGTTGATGTTGGCCCAAAACGTGTTTTGGGCCAAACTCCTAGCTCGGATAACATTGTTCAGTCATTCTTTCGCCTAATGGCATTTTTTTACCATTTAAAGAGGGTTCGTGAGGACAAAAGCTAAAAAAATTGAAGTCTGATTTTTCGCGTCGGTTCCACGTTTCTCTAGGCCGAAAACGTTATTTGGGCCTAACTCATAGCTCGGATAACATTTTTGATTCATTCTTTCGCCTAAATGGGTTTTTATACCATTTCTAAGGGTTCGTGAGGCCAGAAGCTGAAAAAATTGAACTCTGATTTATGAGTCGTTTCCACATTGCTCTAGGCCGATAACGTGTTTTGGGCCTAACTCCCAGCTCGGATAACATTTTTGATTCATTCTTTCGCCTAAATGGGTTTTTATACCATTTCTAAAGGGTCCGTGAGGTCAGAAGCTGAAAAAATTGAAGTCCGATTTTTGCGTCGGTTCCACGTTGCTCTAGGCCCAAAACGTAGTTTTGGGACTAACTCCTAGCTCGGATAACATTTTTGAGTCATTCTTTCACCTAAATGCGTTTTTATACCATTTCTAATGGGTTGGTGAGGTCGGGAGCCGAAAAAATTGAAGTCCGATTTTCGCGCGGTTCCACGTTGCTTTGTTCACAAAACATTTTTGGGCCTAACTCCTAGCTCGGATAATATTTTTGAGTCATTCTTTCGCCTAAATGTTTGATTTTTGTGAGGTCAGAAGCTGAAAAATTTGAAGTTTGATTTTTCGCGTCGGTTCCACGTTGCTCTGGGCCCAAAACGGGTTTTGGTCCTAACTCCTAGTTCGGATAACACTTTGAAGTCATTCTTTCACCTAAATGCGTTTTTTTACCATTTCAAATGGGTTACGGAGGTCGGAAGCCGGAAAAAATTGAAGTCCGATTTTTTGGCGTCGGTTCCACGTTGCTCTAGGCCCAAAACGTGTTTTGGGACTAACTCCTAGCTCGGACAACATTTTTGAGTCATTCTTTCACCTAAATGCGTTTTTATACCATTTCTAAAAGGTTCAGTAAGTCAGAAGCCGAAAAAATTGAAGTCCGATTTTTCGCGGCGGTTCCACGTTGCTTTGTTCACAAAACATTTTTGGGCCTAACTCCTAGCTCGGATAACATTTTTGAGTTATTCTTTCGCCTAAATGTGTTTTTTTCCCATTAAAAAAAGTTTTGTGTGGTCAGAAGCTGAAAAATTTGAAGTCCGATTTTTCGCGTCGGTTCCACGTTGCTCTGGGCCCTAAACGTGTTTTGGGCCTAACTCCTAGCTCGGATAACATTATTGAGTCATTCTTTCACCTAAATGCGTTTTTTTACCATTTCTAAAGGGTTCGGGAGGTCAGAAGCCGAAAAAATTGAAGTTCGATTTCTCGCGGCGGTTCCACGTTGCTTTGGGCCCAAAACGTTTTTGGGCCTAACTCCTTGCTCGGATAACTTTTTTGAATCATTCTTTCGCCTAAATGTGTTTTTTGACCATTGAAAAAGGTTTCGTGAGGTAAGAAGCTGAAAAAAATTGAAGTTCGATTTTTCGCGTCGACTCCACGTTTCTCTGGGCCCAAAACTTGTTTTGGGCCTAACTCCTAGTCGGGATAACACTTTTGAATCATTCTTTGACCTAATGCGTTTTTTTACCATTTCTAAAGGGTTCAGGAGGTCAGAAGCCGAAAAAAATGAAGTCCGATTTTTCGCGTCGGTTCCACGATGCTATAGGCCCAAAACGTTTTTGGGCCAAACTTCTACTCGGATAACATTTTTGAGTCATTCTTTCGCCTAAATGTGTTTTTTTACCATATCTAAAGGGTTCGTGAGGTCAGAAGCACAAAAAATTGAAGTCTGATTTTTCGCGTCGGTTCCACGTTTCTCTAGGCCGAAAACGTATTTTGGGCCTAACTCCCAGCTCGGATAACATTTTTGATTCATTCTTTCGCCTAAATGGGGTTCGTGAGGCCAGAAGCTGAAAAAATTGAAGTCTGATTTATGAGTCGGTTCCACATTGCTCTTGGCCCAAAACGTGTTTTGGGCCTAATTCCCCGCTCGGATAACATTTTTGATTCATTCTTTTGCCTAAATGGGTTTTTATACCATTTCTAAAGGGTTCGTGAGGCCAGAAGCTGAAAAAATTGAAGTCTGATTTTTGAGTCGGTTCCACATTGCTCTTGGCCCAAAACGTGTTTTGGGCCTAACTCCCAGCTCGGATATCATTTTTGATTCATTCTTTCGCCTAAATGGGTTTTTAAACCATTTCTAAATGGTTCGTGAGGTCAGAATCAGAAAAAATTGAAAACCGATTTTTGCGTCGGTTCCACGTTGCTCTAGGCCCATAACGTGTTTTGGGACTAACTCCTAGCTCGGATAACATTGTTGAGTCATTCTTTCGCCTAAATGCGTTTTTTACCATTTCGGAGAGGGTTCGTGAGGTCAAAAGGCGAAAAAATTGAAGTCTGATTTTTGCGTCAGTTCCACGTTTCTATAGGCCGAGAACGTGTTTTGGGCCTAACTCCCAGCTCGGATAACATTTTTGATTCATTCTTTCGCCTAAATGGATTTTTATACCATTTCTAAAGGGTTCGTGAAGTCAGAAGCTGATAAAATTGAAGTCCAATTTTTGCGTCGGGTCCACGTTGCTCTAGGCCCAAAACATGTTTTGGTTCTTAACTCCTAGTTCGGATAACACTTTTGAGTCATTCTTTCACCTAAATGCGTTTTTTTACCATTTCTTAAGGGTTCAGGAGGTCAGAAGCCGAAAAAATTGAAGTCCGATTTTTCGCGTCGGTTCCACGTTGCTTTGGGCCCAAAAGGTTTTTGGGCTTAACTCCTAGCTCGGATAACATTTATGAGTTATTCTGTCCCCTAAATGTGTTTTTTTACCATTTAAAAAGGTTTTGTGAGGTCAGAAGCTGAAAAATTTGAAGTTCGATTTTTCGCGTCGGTTCCACGTTGCTCTAGGCCCAAAACGTGTTTTGGTCCTAACTCCTAGTTCGGATAACACTTTTGAGTCATTATTTCACCTAAATGCGTTTTTTACCATTTCTAAAGGGTTCAGGAGGTCAGAAGCCGAAAAAATTGAACTCCGATTTTTCGCGTCGGTTCCACTTTGCTTTGGGCCCAAAAGGTTTTTGGGCCTAACTCCCTGCTCGGATAACATTTTTGATTCATTCTTTCGCCTAAATGGGTTTTTATACCATTTCTAAAGGGTTCGTGAGGCCAGAAGCTGAAAAAATTGAAGTCAAATTTATGAGTCGGTTCCACATTGCGCTAGTTCGAAAACGTGTTTTGGGCCTAACTCCCAGCTCGGATAACATTTTTGATTCATTCTTTCGCCTAAATGGGTTTTTATACCATTTCTAAAGGGTTCGTGAGGTCAGAAGATGAAAAAATTGAAGCGATTTTTGCGTCGGTTCCACGTTGCTCTAGGCCCAAAACGTGTTTTGGGACTAACTCCTAGCTCGGATATCATTTTTTGAGTCATTATTTCACCTAAATGCTTTTTTTATACCATTTCTAAAGGGTTCGTGAGGTCGAAGCCGAAAAAAATTGATGTCCGATTTTTCGCGGCGGTTCCACGTTGCTTTGTTCACAAATCATTTTCGGGCCTAACTCCTAGCTCGGATAACATTTTTGAGTCATTCTTACGCCTAAATGTTTTTTTCACCATTTAAAAAGGTTTTGTGAGGTCAGAAGCTGAAAAATTTGAAGTCCGATTTTTGCGTCGGTTCCACGTTGCTCAAGGCCCAAAACGTAGTTTTGGGACTAACTCCTAGCTCGGATAACATTTTTGAGTCATTCTTTCACCTAAATGCGTTTTTATACCATTTCTAATGGGTTCGGTGAGGTCGGGACGCTAAAAAAATTGAAGTCCGATTTTTCGCGGCGGTTCCACGTTGCTTTGTTCACAAAACATTTTTGAGCCTAACTCCTAGCTCGGATAATATTTTTTGAGTCATTCTTTCGCCTAAATGTGTTTTTTTTACCATTTAAAAGGTTTTGTGAGGTCGAAAGGTGAAAAATTTGAAGTTTGATTTTTCGCGTCGGTTCCACGTTGCTCGGGCCCAAAACGGGTTTTGGTCCTAACTCCTAGTTCGGATAACACTTTGAAGTCATTCTTTCACCTAAATGCGTTTTTTCACCATTTCAAATGGGTTACGGAGGTCGAAGCCGAAAAAATTGAAGTCCGATTTTTCGCGTCGGTTCCACGTTGCTCTAGGCCCAAAACGTGTTTTGGGACTAACTCCTAGCTCGGACAACATTTTTGAGTCATTCTTTCACCTAAATGCGTTTTTATACCATTTCTAAAAGGTTCAGTAAGTCAGAAGCCGAAAAAATTGAAGTCCGCTTTTTCGCGGCGGTTCCACGTTGCTTTGTTCACAAAACATTTTTGGGCCTAACTCCTAGCTCGGATAACATTTTTGAGTCATTCTTTCGCCTAAATGTGTTTTTTTACCATTTAAAAAGGTTTTGTGAGGTCAGAAGCTGAAAAATTTGAAGTTTGATTTTTCGCGTCGGTTCCACGTTGCTCTGGGCCCACGACGTGTTTTGGTCCTAACTCCTAGTTCAGATAACACTTTTGAGTCATTCTTTCACCTAAATGCGTTTTTTTACCATTTCAAATGGGTTCGGGAGGTCGAAGCCGAAAAAAATTGAAGTCCGATTTTTCGCGTCGGTTCCACGTTGCTTTCGGGCCCAAAAGGATTTTGGGCCTAACTCCTAGCTCGGATAACATTTTTGAGTTATTCTTTCGCCTAAATGTGTTTTTTAACCAGGTTAAAAGGTTTTGTGGGGTCGAAGCTGAAAAATTTGAAGTTCGATTTTTCGCATCGGTTCCACGTTGCTCTGGACCCAAAACGTGTTTTGGTCCTAACTCCTAGTTCGGATAACACTTATGAGTCATTCTTTCACCTAAATGCGTTTTTTTACCATTTTAAATGGGTTGAGGAGGTCAGAAGCCGAAAAAATTGAAGTCCGATTTTTCGCGTCGGTTCCACGTTGCTCTAGGCTAAAAACGTGTTTTGGGACTAACTCCTAGCTCGGATAACATTTTTGAGTCATTCTTTCACCTAAATGCGTTTAATACCATTTCTAAAGGGTTTAGTAGGTCAGAAGCCGAAAAAATTGAAGTCCTATTTTTCGCGGCGGTTCCACGTTGCTTTGTTCACAAATCATTTTTGGGCCTAACTCCTAGCTCGGATAACATTTTTGAGTCATTCTTTCGCCTAAATGTTTTTTTTTACCATTTAAAAAGGTTTTGTGATGTCAGAAGCTGAAAAATTTGAAGTGCGATTTTCCGCGTCGGTTCCACGTTGCTCTAGGTCCAAAACGTGTTATGGTCCTAACTCCTAGTTCGGATAAAACTTTTGAGTTATTCTTTCACCTAAATGCGTTTTTTTTACCATTTCAAATGGGTTCAGGAGTTCAGAAGCCGAAAAAATTGAAGTCCGATTTTTCGCGTCGGTTCCGCGTTGCTCTGGGCCCAAAAGGTTTTTCGGCCTAACTCCTAGCTCGGATAACATTTTTGAGTTATTCTTTCGCCTAAATGTGTTTTTTTTTTCCCATTAAAAAAGTTTTGTGTGGTCGAAGCTGAAAAATTTGAAGTCCCGATTTTTCGCGTCGGTTCCACGTTGGCTCGGGCCCTAAACGTGTTTTGGGCCTAACTCCTAGCTCCGGATAACATTATTGAGTCATTCTTTCACCTAAATGCGTTTTTTGGCCATTTCTAAAGGGTTCGGGAGGTCAGAAGCCGAAAAAATTGAAGTTCGATTTCTCGCGGCGGTTCCACGTTGCTTTGGGCCCAAAACGTTTTTGGGCCTAACTCCTTGCTCGGATAACTTTTTTGAATCATTCTTTCGCCTAAATGTGTTTTTTGACCATTGAAAAAGGTTTCGTGAGGTAAGAAGCTGAAAAAAATTGAAGTTCGATTTTTCGCGTCGGCTCCACGTTACTCTGGGCCCAAAACTTGTTTTGGGCCTAACTCCTAGTCGGGATAACACTTTTGAATCATTCTTTGACCTAATGCGTTTTTTTACCATTTCTAAAGGGTTCAGGAGGTCAGAAGCCGAAAAAAATGAAGTCCGATTTTTCGCGTCTGTTCCACGATGCTATAGGCCCAAAACGTTTTTGGGCCAAACTTCTACTCGGATAACATTTTTGAGTCATTCTTTCGCCTAAATGTGTTTTTTTACCATATCTAAAGGGTTCGTGAGGTCAGAAGCACAAAAAATTGAAGTCAGATTTTTCGCGTCGGTTCCACGTTTCTCTAGGCCGAAACGTATTTTGGGCCTAACTCCCACTCGGATAACATTTTTGATTCATTCTTTCGCCTAAATGGGGTTCGTGAGGCCAGAAGCTGAAAAAATTGAAGTCTGATTTATGAGTCGGTTCCACATTGCTCTTGGCCCAAAACGTGTTTTGGGCCTAATTCCCCGCTCGGATAACATTTTTGATTCATTCTTTTGCCTAAATGGGTTTTTATTCCATTTCTAAAGGGTTCGTGAGGCCAGAAGTTGAAAAAATTGAAGTCTGATTTTTGAGTCGGTTCCACATTGCTCTTGGCCCAAAACGTGTTTTGGGCCTAACTTCCAGCTCGGATATCATTTTTGATTCATTCTTTCGCCTAAATGGGTTTTTAAACCATTTCTAAATGGTTCGTGAGGTCAGAATCAGAAAAAATTGAAAACCGATTTTTGCGTCGGTTCCACGTTGCTCTAGGCCCATAACGTGTTTTGGGACTAACTCCTAGCTCGGATAACATTGATGAGTCATTCTTTCGCCTAAATGCGTTTTTTTACCATTTCAGGAGGGTTCGTGAGGTCAAAAGCTGAAAAAATTGAAGTCTGATTTTTTGCGTCAGTTCCACGTTTCTATAGGCCGAGAACGTGTTTTGGGCCTAACTCCCAGTTCGGATAACATTTTTTATTCATTCTTTCGCCTAAATGGATTTTTATACCATTTCTAAAGGGTTCGTGAAGTAAGAAGCTGATAAAATTGAAGTCCAATTTTTGCGTCGGGTCCACGTTGCTCTAGGCCCAAAACATGTTTTGGTTCTTAACTCCTAGTTCGGATAACACTTTTGAGTCATTCTTTCACCTAAATGCGTTTTTTTACCATTTCTTAAGGGTTCAGGAGGTCAGAAGCCGAAAAAATTGAAGTCCGATTTTTCGCGTCGGTTCCACGTTGCTTTGGGCCCAAAAGGTTTTTGGGCTTAACTCCAAGCTCGGATAAAATTTATGAGTTCTTCTTTCCCCTAAATGTGTTTTTTTACCATTTAAAAAGGTTTTGTGAGGTCAGAAGCTGAAAAATTTGAAGTTCGATTTTTCGCGTCGGTTCCACGTTGCTCTAGGCCCAAAACGTGTTTTGGTCCTAACTCCTAGTTCGGATAACACTTTTGAGTCATTATTTCACCTAATTGCGTTTTTTACCATTTCTAAAGGGTTCAGGAGGTCAGAAGCCGAAAAAATTGAACTCCGATTTTTCGCGTCGGTTCCACTTTGCTTTGGGCCCAAAAGGTTTTTGGGCCTAACTCCCAGCTCGGATAACATTTTTGATTCATTCTTTCGCCTAAATGGGTTTTTATACCATTTCTAAAGGGTTCGTGAGGCCAGAAGCTGAAAAAATTGAAGTCAAATTTATGAGTCGGTTCCACATTGCGCTAGGCCGAAAACGTGTTTTGGGCCTAACTCCCAGCTCGGATAACATTTTTGATTCATTCTTTCGCCTAAATGGGTTTTTATACCATTTCTAAAGGGTTCGTGAGGTCAGAAGCTGAAAAAATTGAAGCGATTTTTGCGTCGGTTCCACGTTGCTCTAGGCCCAAAACGTGTTTTGGGACTAACTCCTAGCTCAGATAACATTTTTGAATCATTATTTCACCTAAATGCTTTTTTATACCATTTCTAAAGGGTTCAGTAGGTCAGAAGCCGAAAAAATTGATGTCCGATTTTTCGCGGCGGTTCCACGTTGCTTTGTTCACAAATCATTTTCGGGCCTAACTCCTAGCTCGGATAACATTTTTGAGTCATTCTTTCGCCTAAATGTTTTTTTCACCATTTAAAAAGGTTTTGTGAGGTCAGAAGCTGAAAAATTTGAAGTTTGATTTTTCGCGTCGGTTCCACGTTGCTCTGGGCCAAAAACGTGTTTTGGTCCTAACTCCGAGTTCAGATAACACTTTTGAGTTATTCTTTCACCTAAATGCATTTATTTACCATTTTAAATGGGTTCTGGAGGTCAGAAGCCGAAAAAATTGAAGTCCGATTTTTCGCGTCGGTTCCACGTTGCTCTAGGCCCAAAACGTGTTTTGGGACTAACTCCTAGCTCGGATAACATTTTTGAGTCATTCTTTCACCTAAATGCGTTTTTATAACATTTCTAAAGGTTTCAGTAGGTCAGATGCCGAAAAAATTGAAGTCCGATTTTTAGCGATGGTTCCACGTTGCTCTAGGCCCAAAACGAGTTTTTGGCCTAACTCCTTGCTCGCATAACATTTTTGAGTCATTCTTTCGCCTAAATGCGTTTTTTTTACCATTTCTAATGGGTTCGTGAGGTCAGAAGCTGAAAAAAATGAAATCCGTCGGTTCCCATCGTTGCTCTAGGCCCAAAACGTTTTTGGGCCAAACTCCTTGTTGGGATAACACTTTTGAATCATTCTTTTACCTAATGCGTTTTTTTACCATTTCTAAAGGGTTCAGGAGGTCAGAAGCCGAAAAAAATGAAGTCCGATTTTTCGTGTCGGATCCACGTTGCTGTGGGCCCAAAACGTTTTTGGGCCTAACTCCTAGCTCGGATAACATTTTTGAGTCATTCTTTCGCGTAAATGTGTTTTTTTACCATATCTAAAGGGTTCGTGAGGTCAGAAGCTGAAAAAATTGAAGCCCGGTTTTTGCGTCGGTTTCAAAGTTGATGTGGCCCAAAACGTGTTTTGGGCCTAACTCCTAGCTCGGATAACATTGTTTAGTCATTCTTCCGCCTAAACGCATTTTTTTACCATTTCAATAGGGTTCGTGAGGACAAAAGCTGAAAAAATTGAAGTCTGATTTTTCGCGTCGGTTCCACGTTTCTCTAGGCCGAAACGTGTTTTGGGCCTCACTCCCAGCTCGGATAACATTTTTGATTCATTCTTTCGCCTAAATGGGTTTTTATACCATTTCTAAAGGGTTCGTGAGGCCAGAAACTGAAAAAATTGAAGTCTGATTTTTGAGTCGGTTCCACATTGCTCTTGGCCCAAAACGTGTTTTGGGACTAACTCCCAGCTCGGATAACATTTTTGATTCATTCTTTCGCCTAAATGGGTTTTTATACCATTTCTAAAGGGTCCGTGAGGTCAGATGCTGAAAAAATTGAAGTGCGATTTATGCGTCGGTTCCACGTTGCTCTAGGCCCAAAACGTGTTTTGGGACTAACTCCTAGCTCGGATAACATTGTTGAGTCATTCTTTCGCCTAAATGCGTTTTTATACCATTTCAGGAGGGTTCGTGAGGTCAAAAGCTGAAAAAATTAAAGTCTGATTTTTCGCGTCGGTTCCACGTTTCTCTAAGCCGAAAACGTGTTTTTGGGCCTAACTCCTAGCTCGGATAACATTTTTGAGTCATTCTTTCGCCTAAATGTGTTTTTTTACCATATCTAAAAGGTTCGTGAGATCAGAAGCTGAAAAAATTGAAGCCCGGTTTTTGCGTCGGTTTCAAAGTTGATGTGGCCCAAAACGTGTTTTGGGCCTAACTCCCTGCTCGGATAACATTTTTGAGTCATTCATTCACCTAAATGCGTTTTTATACCATTTCTAAAGGGTTCAGTAGGTCAGAAACCGAAAAAATTGAAGTTCGATTTCTCGCGGCGGTTCCACGTTGCTTTGGGCCCAAAACGTTTTTGGGCCTAACTCCTTGCTCGGATAACTTTTTTGAATCATTCTTTCGCCTAAATGTGTTTTTTGACCATTGAAAAAGGTTTCGTGAGGTAAGAAGCTGAAAAAAATTGAAGTTCGATTTTTCGCGTCGGCTCCACGTTACTCTGGGCCCAAAACTTGTTTTGGGCCTAACTCCTAGTCGGGATAACACTTTTGAATCATTCTTTGACCCAATGCGTTTTTTTACCATTTCTAAAGGGTTCAGGAGGTCAGAAGCCGAAAAAAATGAAGTCCGATTTTTCGCGTCTGTTCCACGATGCTATAGGCCCAAAACGTTTTTGGGCCAAACTTCTACTCGGATAACATTTTTGAGTCATTCTTTCGCCTAAATGTGTTTTTTTACCATATCTAAAGGGTTCGTGAGGTCAGAAGCACAAAAAATTGAAGTCTGATTTTTCGCGTCGGTTCCACGTTTCTCTAGGCCGAAAACGTATTTTGGGCCTAACTCCCAGCTCGGATAACATTTTTGATTCATTCTTTCGCCTAAATGGGGTTCGTGAGGCCAGAAGCCGAAAAAATTGAAGTCTGTTTTATGAGTCGGTTCCACATTGCTCTTGGCCCAAAACGTGTTTTGGGCCTAATTCCCCGCTCGGATAACATTTTTGATTCATTCTTTCGCCTAAATGGGTTTTTATACCATTTCTAAAGGGTTCGTGAGGCCAGAAGCTGAAAAAATTGAAGTCTGATTTTTGAGTCGGTTCCACATTGCTCTTGGCCCAAAACGTGTTTTGGGCCTAACTCCCAGCTCGGATATCATTTTTGATTCATTCTTTCGCCTAAATGGGTTTTTAAACCATTTCTAAATGGTTCGTGAGGTCAGAATCTGAAAAAATTGAAAACCGATTTTTGCGTCGGTTCCACGTTGCTCTAGGCCCATAACGTGTTTTGGGACTAACTCCTAGCTCGGATAACATTGTTGAGTCATTCTTTCGCCTAAATGCGTTTTTTTACCATTTCAGGAGGGTTCGTGAGGTCAAAAGCTGAAAAAATTAAAGTCTGATTTTTTGCGTCAGTTACACGTTTCTATAGGCCGAGAACGTGTTTTGGGCCTAACTCCCAGTTCGGATAACATTTTTGATTCATTCTTTCGCCTAAATGGATTTTTATACCATTTCTAAAGGGTTCGTGAAGTCAGAAGCTGATAAAATTGAAGTCCAATTTTTGCGTCGGGTCCACGTTGCTCTAGGCCCAAAACATGTTTTGGTTCTTAACTCCTAGTTCGGATAACACTTTTGAGTCATTCTTTCACCTAAATGCGTTTTTTTACCATTTCTTAAGGGTTCAGGAGGTCAGAAGCCGAAAAAATTGAAGTCCTATTTTTCGCGTCGGTTCCACGTTGCTTTGGGCCCAAAAGGTTTTTGGGCTTAACTCCTAGCTCGGATAACATTTATGAGTTATTCTTTCCCCTAAATGTGTTTTTTTACCATTTAAAAAGGTTTTGTGAGGTCAGAAGCTGAAAAATTTGAAGTTCGATTTTTCGCGTCGGTTCCACGTTGCTCTAGGCCCAAAACGTGTTTTGGTCCTAACTCCTAGTTCGGATAACACTTTTGAGTCATTATTTCACCTAAATGCGTTTTTTACCATTTCTAAAGGGTTCAGGAGGTCAGAAGCCGAAAAAATTGAACTCCGATTTTTCGCGTCGGTTCCACTTTGCTTTGGGCCCAAAAGGTTTTTGGGCCTAACTCCCAGCTCGGATAACATTTTTGATTCATTCTTTCGCCTAAATGGGTTTTTATACCATTTCTAAAGGGTTCGTGAGGCCAGAAGCTGAAAAAATTGAAGTCAAATTTATGAGTCGGTTCCACATTGCGCTAGGCCGAAAACGTGTTTTGGGCCTAACTCCCAGCTCGGATAACATTTTTGATTCATTCTTTCGCCTAAATGGGTTTTTATACCATTTCTAAAGGGTTCGTGAGGTCAGAAGCTGAAAAAATTGAAGCGATTTTTGCGTCGGTTCCACGTTGCTCTAGGCCCAAAACGTGTTTTGGGACTAACTCCTAGCTCGGATAACATTTTTGAGTCATTCATTCACCTAAATGCGTTTTTATAACATTTCTAAAGGTTTCAGTAGGTCAGATGCCGAAAAAATTGAAGTCCGATTTTTAGCGATGGTTCCACGTTGCTCTAGGCCCAAAACGAGTTTTTGGCCTAACTCCTTGCTCGCATAACATTTTTGAGTCATTCTTTCGCCTAAATGCGTTTTTTTACCATTTCTAATGGGTTCGTGAGGTCAGAAGCTGAAAATAATGAAATCCGTCGGTTCCACGTTGCTCTAGGCCCAAAACGTTTTTTGGGCCAAACTCCTTGTTGGGATAACACTTTTGAATCATTCTTTTACCTAATGCGTTTTTTTACCATTTCTAAAGGGTTCAGGAGGTCAGAAGCCGAAAAAACTGAAGTCTGATTTTTCGCGTCGGTTCCACGTTGCTCTGGGCCCAAAAGGTTTTTGGGCCTAACTCCTAGCTCGGATAACATTTTTGAGTTATTCTTTCGCCTAAATGTGTTTTTCAACCAGTTAAAAAGGTTTTGTGGGGTCAGAAGCTGAAAAATGTGAAGTTCGATTTTTCGCATCGGTTCCACGTTGCTCTGGACCCAAAACGTGTTTTGGTCCTAACTCCTAGTTCGGATAACACTTATGAGTCATTCTTTCACCTAAATGGGTTTTTTTACCATTTTAAATGGGTTGAGGAGGTCAGAAGCCGAAAAAATTGAAGTCCGATTTTTCGCGTCGGTTCCACATTGCTCTAGGCCAAAAACGTGTTTTGGGACTAACTCCTAGCTCGGATAACATTTTTGAGTCATTCTTTCACCTAAATGCGTTTTTATACCATTTCCAATGGGTTAAGTAGGTCAGAAGCCGACAAAATTGAAGTCCGATTTTTCGCGACGGTGCCACGTTGCTTTGTTCACAAAACATTTATGGGCCTAACTCCTAGCTCGGATAACATTTTTGAGTCATTCTTTCGCCTAAATGTGTTTTTTTACCATTTCAAAAGGTTTGTGAGGTCAGAAGCTAAAAAATTTGAAGTTCGATTTTTCGCGTCGGTTCCACGTTGCTCTGGGCCCAAACGTGTTTTGGTCCTAACTCCTAGTTCGGATAACACTTTTGAGTCATTCTTTCACCTAAATGCGTTTTTTTTACCATTTCAAATGGGTTCAGGAGGTCAGAAGCTGAAAAAATTGAAGTCCGATTTTTCGCATCGGTTCCACGTTGCTCTGGGCCCAAAAGGTTTTAGGGCCTTACTCCTAGCTCGGATAACATTTTTGAGTTATTCTTTCGCCTAAATGTGTTTTTTTACCATTAAAAAAAGTTTTGTGAGGTCAGAAGCTGAAAAATTTGAAGTCCGATTTTTCGCGTCGGTTCCACGTTGCTCTGGGCCCTAAACGTGTTTTGGGCCTAACTCCTAGCTCGGATAACATTATTGAGTCATTCTTTCACCTAAATGCGTTTTTTTACCATTTCTAAAGGGTTCGGGAGGTCAGAAGCCGAAAAAATTGAAGTTTGATTTCTCGCGGCGGTTCCACGTTGCTTTGGGTCCAAAACGTTTTTGGGCCTAACTCCTTGCTCGGATAACTTTTTTGAGTCATTCTTTCGCCTAAATGTGTTTTTTGACCATTGAAAAAGGTTTCGTGAGGTCAGAAGCTGAAAAAAATTGAAGTTCGATTTTTCGCATCGGCTCCACGTTTCTCAGGGCCCAAAACGTGTTTTGGGCCTAACTCCTAGTCGGGATAACACTTTTGAATCATTCTTTGACCTAATGCGTTTTTTACCATTTCTAAAGGGTTCGGGAGGTCGAAGCCGAAAAAATGAAGTCCGATTTTTCGCGTCGGTTCCACGATGCTCTCAGGCCCAAGACGTTTTTGGGCCAAACTTCTACTCCGGATAACATTTTTGAGTCATTCTTTCGCCTACATGTGTTTTTTTACCGTATCTAAAGGGTTCGTGAGGTCAAAAGCGGGAAAAAATTGAAGTCCGATTTTTCGCGTCGGTTCCACGTTTCTCTAGGCCCGAAACGTATTTTGGGCCTAACTCCCAGCTCGGATAACATTTTTGATTCATTCTTTCGCCTAAATGGGTTGGGTTCGTGAGGCCGAAGTCGAAAAAATTGAAGTCCGATTTTTGAGTCGGTTCCACATTGCTCTTGGCCCAAAACGTGTTTTGGGCCTAATTCCCCGCTCGGATAACATTTTTGATTCATTCTTTCGCCTAAATGGGTTTTTATTCCATTTCTAAAGGGTTCGTGAGGCCAGAAGCTGAAAAAATTGAAGTCTGATTTTTGAGTCGGTTCCACATTGCTCTTGGCCCAAAACGTGTTTTGGGCCTAACTCCAGCTCGGATATCATTTTTGATTCATTCTTTCGCCTAAATGGGTTTTTAAACCATTTCTAAATGGTTCGTGAGGTCAGAATCAGAAAAAATTGAAGTCCGATTTTTGCGTCGGTTCCACGTTGCTCTAGGCCCATAACGTGTTTTGGGACTAACTCCTAGCTCGGATAACATTGTTGAGTCATTCTTTCGCCTAAATGCGTTTTTTTACCATTTCAGGAGGGTTCGTGAGGTCAAAAGCTGAAAAAATTGAAGTCTGATTTTTGCGTCAGTTCCACGTTTCTATAGGCCGAGAACGTGTTTTGGGCCTAACTCCCAGCTCGGATAACATTTTTGATTCATTCTTTCGCCTAAATGGGTTTTTATACCATTTCTAATGGGTTCGTGAAGTCAGAAGCTGATAAAATTGAAGTCCAATTTTTGCGTCGGGTCCACGTTGCTCTAGGCCCAAAACATGTTTTGGTTCTTAACTCCTAGTTCGGATAACACTTTTGAGTCATTCTTTCACCTAAATGCGTTTTTTTACCATTTCTTAAGGGTTCAGGAGGTCAGAAGCCGAAAAAATTGAAGTCCGATTTTTCGCGTCGGTTCCACGTTGCTTTGGGCCCAAAAGGTTTTTGGGCCTAACTCCTAGCTCGGATAACATTTATGAGTTATTCTTTCGCCTAAATGTGTTTTTTTACCATTTAAAAAGGTTTTGTGAGGTCAGAATCTGAAAAATTTGAAGTTCGATTTTTCGCGTCGGTTCCACGTTGCTCTAGGCCCAAAACGTGTTTTGGTCCTAACTCCTAGTTCGGATAACACTTTTGAGTCATTCTTTCACCTAAATGCGTTTTTTTACCATTTCCTAAGGGTTCAGGAGATCAGAAGCCGAAAAAATTGAAGTCCGATTTTTCGCGTCGGTTCCACGTTGCTTTGGGCCCAAAAGGTTTTTGGGCCTAACTCCTAGCTCGGATAACATTTATGAGTTATTCTTTCGCCTAAATGTTTTTTTTTACCATTTAAAAAGGTTTTGTGAGGTCGAAGCCGAAAAATTTGAAGTTCGATTTTCGCGTCGGTTCCACGTTGCTCTAGGCCCAAAACGTGTTTTGGTCCTAACTCCTAGTTCGGATAACACTTTTGAGTCATTATTTCACCTAAATGCGTTTTTTACCATTTCTAAAGGGTTCAGGAGGTTCAGAAGCCGAAAAAATTGAACTCCGATTTTTCGTGTCTGTTCCACGTTGCTTTGGGCCCAAAAGGTTTTTGGGCCTAACTCCCAGCTCGGATAACATTTTTGATTCATTCTTTCGCCTAAATTGGTTTTTATACCATTTCTAAAGGGTTCGTGAGGCCAGAAGCTGAAAAAATTGAAGTCTGATTTATGAGTCGGTTCCACATTGCTCTAGGCCGAAAACGTGTTTTGGGACTAACTCCCAGCTCGGATAACATTTTTGATTCATTCTTTCGCCTAAATGGGTTTTTATACCATTTCTAAAGGGTTCGTGAGGTCAGAAGCTGAAAAAATTGAAGCGATTTTTGCGTCGGTTCCACGTTGCTCTAGGCCCAAAACGTGTTTTGGGACTAACTCCTAGCTCGGATAACATTTTTGAGTCATTCTTTCACCTAAATGCTTTTTTATACCATTTCTAAAGGGTTCGTGAGGTCGAAGCCGAAAAAATTGAAGTCCGGATTTTTCGCGGCGGTTCCACGTTGCTTTGTTCACAAATCATTTTTGGGCCTAACTCCTAGCTCGGATAACATTTTTGAGTCATTCTTTCGCCTAAATGTTTTTTTTACCATTTAAAAAGGTTTTGTGAGGTCAGAAGCTGAAAAATTTGAAGTTTGATTTTTCGCGTCGGTTCCACGTTGCTCTGGGCCCAAAACGTGTTTTGGTCCTAACTCCGAGTTCAGATAACACTTTTGAGTTATTCTTTCACCTAAATGCATTTTTTTACCATTTCAAATGGGTTCTGGAGGTCAGAAGCCGAAAAAATTGAAGTCCGATTTTTCGCGTCGGTTACACGTTGCTCTAGGCCCAAAACGTGTTTTGGGACTAACTCCTAGCTCGGATAACATTTTTGAGTCATTCTTTCACCTAAATGCGTTTTTATACCATTTCTAAAGGGTTCAGTAGGTCGAAGCCGAAAAAAATTGAAGTCCGATTTTTCGCGGCGGTTCCACGTTGCTTTGTTCACAAATCATTTTTGGGCCTAACTCCTAGCTCGGATAACATTTTTGAGTCATTCTTTCGCCTAAATGTTTTTTCTTACCATTTAAAAAGGTTTTGTGATGTCAGAAGCTGAAAAATTTGAAGTTTGATTTTTCGCGTCGGTTCCACGTTGCTCTGGGCCCAAAACGGGTTTTGGTCCTAACTCCTAGTTCGGATAACACTTTGAAGTCATTCTTTCACCTAAATGCGTTTTTTTACCATTTCAAATGGGTTCTGGAGGTCAGAAGCCGAAAAAATTGAAGTCCGATTTTTCGCGTCGGTTCCACGTTGCTCTAGGCCCAAAACGTGTTTTGGGACTAACTCCTAGCTCGGACAACATTTTTGAGTCATTCTTTCACCTAAATGCGTTTAATACCATTTCTAAAAGGTTCAGTAAGTCAGAAGCCGAAAAAATTGAAGTCCGATTTTTCGCGGCGGTTCCACGTTGCTTTGTTCACAAAACATTTTTGGGCCTAACTCCTAGCTCGGATAACATTTTTGAGTCATTCTTTCGCCTAAATGTGTTTTTTTACCATTTAAAAAGGTTTTGTGAGGTCAGAAGCTGAAAAATTTGAAGTTTGATTTTTCGCGTCGGTTCCACGTTGCTCTGGGCCCAAAACGTGTTTTGGTCCTAACTCCTAGTTCAGATAACACTTTTGAGTCATTCTTTCACCTAAATGCGTTTTTTTACCATTTCAAATGGGTTCAGGAGGTCAGAAGCCGAAAAAATTGAAGTCTGATTTTTCGCGTCGGTTCCACGTTGCTCTGGGCCCAAAAGGATTTTGGGCCTAACTCCTAGCTCGGATAACATTTTTGAGTTATTCTTTCGCCTAAATGTGTTTTTTAACCAGTTAAAAAGGTTTTGTGGGGTCAGAAGCTGAAAAATTTGAAGTTCGATTTTTCGCATCGGTTCCACGTTGCTCTGGACCCAAAACGTGTTTTGGTCCTAACTCCTAGTTCGGATAACACTTATGAGTCATTCTTTCACCTAAATGCGTTTTTTTACCATTTTAAATGGGTTGAGGAGGTCAGAAGCCGAAAAAATTGAAGTCCGATTTTTCGCGTCGGTTCCACGTTGCTCTAGGCCAAAAACGTGTTTTGGGACTAACTCCTAGCTCGGATAACATTTTTGAGTCATTCTTTCACCTAAATGCGTTTAATACCATTTCTAAAGGGTTGAGTAGGTCAGAAGCCGAAAAAATTGAAGTCCTATTTTTCGCGGCGGTTCCACGTTGCTTTGTTCACAAATCATTTTTGGGCCTAACTCCTAGCTCGGATAACATTTTTGAGTCATTCTTTCGCCTAAATGTTTTTTTTTACCATTTAAAAAGGTTTTGTGATCTCAGAAGCTGAAAAATTTGAAGTGCGATTTTCCGCGTCGGTTCCATGTTGCTCTAGGTCCAAAACGTGTTATGGTCCTAACTCCTAGTTCGGATAAAACTTTTGAGTTATTCTTTCACCTAAATGCGTTTTTTTACCATTTCAAATGGGTTCTGGAGGTCAGAAGCCGAAAAAATTGAAGTCCGATTTTTCGCGTCGGTTCCACGTTGTTCTAGGCCTAAAACGTGTTTTGGGACTAACTCCTAGCTCGGATAACATTTTTGAGTCATTCTTTCACCTAAATGCGTTTTTATACCATTTCTAAAGGGTTCAGTAGGTCAGAAGTCGAAAAAATTGAAGTCCGATTTTTAGCGATGGTTCCACGTTGCTCTAGGCCCAAAACGAGTTTTTGGCCTAACTCCTTGCTCGCATAACATTTTTGAGTCATTATTTCGACTAAATGCGTTTTTTTTACCATTTCTAACGGGTTCGTGAGGTCAGAAGCTGAAAAAATTGAAGTCCGTCGGTTCCACGTTGCTTTAGGCCCAAAACGTTTTTTGGGCCAAACTCCTTGTTGGGATAACACTTTTGAATCATTCTTTTACCTAATGCGTTTTTTTACCATTTCTAAAGGGTTCAGGAGGTCAGAAGCCGAAAAAAATTAAATCCGATTTTTCGCGTCGGTTCCACATTGCTGTGGGCCCAAAACGTTTTTGGGCCTAACTCCTAGCTCGGATAACATTTTTGAGTCATTCTTTCGCCCAAATGTGTTTTTTTACCATATCTAAAGGGTTCGTGAGGTCAGAAGCTGAAAAAATTGAAGTCCGGTTTTTGCGTCGGTTCCAAGTTGATGTTGGCCCAAAACGTGTTTTGGGCCTAACTCCTAGCTCGGATAACATTGTTCAGTCATTCTTTCGCCTAATGGCATTTTTTTACCATTTCAAGAGGGTTCGTGAGGACAAAAGCTGAAAAAATTGAAGTCTGATTTTTCGCGTCGGTTCCACGTTTCTCTAGGCCGAAAACGTGTTTTGGGCCTAACTCATAGCTCGGATAACATTTTTGATTCATTCTTTCGCCTAAATGGGTTTTTATACCATTTCTAAGGGTTCGTGAGGCCAGAAGCTGAAAAAATTGAAGTCTGATTTATGAGTCGGTTCCACATTGCTCTAGGCCGATAACGTGTTTTGGGCCTAACTCCCAGCTCGGATAACATTTTTGATTCATTCTTTCGCCTAAATGGGTTTTTATACCATTTCTAAAGGGTCCGTGAGGTCAGAAGCTGAAAAAATTGAAGTCCGATTTTTGCGTCGGTTCCACGTTGCTCTAGGCCCAAAACGTGTTTTGGGACTAACTCCTAGCTCGGATAACATTTTTGAGTCATTCTTTCACCTAAATGCGTTTTTATACCATTTCTAATGGGTTCAGTAGGTCAGAAGCCGAAAAAATTGAAGTCCGATTTTTCGCGGCGGTTCCACGTTGCTTTGTTCACAAAACATTTTTGGGCCTAACTCCTAGCTCGGATAATATTTTTGCGTCATTCTTTCGCCTAAATGTGTTTTTTTACCATTTAAAAAGGTTTTGTGAGGTCAGAAGCTGAAAAATTTGAAGTTTGATTTTTCGCGTCGGTTCCACGTTGCTCTGGGCCCAAAACGGGTTTTGGTCCTAACTCCTAGTTCGGATAACACTTTTAAGTCATTCTTTCACCTAAATTCGTTTTTTTACCATTTCAAATAGGTTCTGGAGGTCAGAAGCCGAAAAAATTGAAGTCCGATTTTTCGCGTCGGTTCCACGTTGCTCTAGGCCCAAAACGTGTTTTGGGACTAACTCCTAGCTCGGACAACATTTTTGAGTCATTCTTTCACCTAAATGCGTTTTTATACCATTTCTAAAGGATTCAGTAAGTCAGAAGCCGAAAAATTTGAAGTCCGATTTTTCGCGGCGGTTCCACGTTGCTTTGTTCACAAAACATTTTTGGGCCTAACTCCTAGCTCGGATAACATTTTTGAGTCATTCTTTCGCCTAAATGTGTTTTTTTATCGTTTAAAAAGGTTTTGTGAGATCAGAAGCTGAAAAATTTGAAGTTTGATTTTTCGCGTCGGTTCCACGTTGCTCTGAGCCCAAAACGTGTTTTGGTCCTAACTCCTAGTTCGGATAACACTTTTGAGTCATTCTTTCACCTAAATGCGTTTTTTTACCATTTCAAATGGGTTCAGGAGGTCAGAAGCTGAAAAAATTGAAGTCCGATTTTTCGCGTCGGTTCCACGTTGCTCTGGGCCCAAAAGGTTTTTGGGCCTAACTCCTAGCTCGGATAACTTTTTTGAGTTATTCTTTCGCCTAAATGTGTTTTTTAACCAGTTAAAAAGGTTTTGTGGGGTCAGAAGCTGAAAAATGTGAAGTTCGATTTTTCGCATCGGTTCCACGTTGCTCTGGACCCAAAACGTGTTTTGGTCCTAACTCCTAGTTCGGATAACACTTATGAGTCATTCTTTCACCTAAATGCGTTTTTTTACCATTTTAAATGGGTTGAGGAGGTCAGAAGCCGAAAAAATTGAAGTCCGATTTTTCGCGTCGGTTCCACGTTGCTCTAGGCCAAAAACGTGTTTTGGGACTAACTCCTAGCTCGGATAACATTTTTGAGTCATTCTTTCACCTAAATGCGTTTTTATACCATTTCTTATGGGTTAAGTAGGTCAGAAGCCGAAAAAATTGAAGTCCGATTTTTCGCGGCGGTGCCACGTTGCTTTGTTCACAAAACATTTATGGGCCTACCTCCTAGCTCGGATAACATTTTTGAGGCATTCTTTCGCTTAAATGTGTTTTTTTACCATTTCAAAAGGTTTGTGAGGTCAGAAGCTAAAAAATTTGAAGTTCGATTTCTCGCGTCGGTTCCACGTTGCTCTAGGCCCAAACGTGTTTTGGTCCTAACTCCTAGTTCGGATAACACTTTTGAGTCATTCTTTCACCTAAATGCGTTTTTTTTACCATTTCAAATGGGTTCAGGAGGTCAGAAGCTGAAAAAATTGAAGTCCGATTTTTCGCGTCGGTTCCACGTTGCTCTGGGCCCAAAAGGTTTTTCGGCCTAACTCCTAGCTCGGATAACATTTTTGAGTTATTCTTTCGCCTAAATGTGTTTTTTTCCCATTAAAAAAATTTTGTGTGGTCAGAAGCTGAAAAATTTGAAGTTCGATTTTTCGCGTCGGTTCCACGTTGCTCTGGGCCCTAAACGTGTTTTGGGCCTAACTCCTAGCTCGGATAACATTATTGAGTCATTCTTTCACCTAAATGCGTTTTTTTACCATTTCTAAAGGGTTCGGGAGGTCAGAAGCCGAAAAAATTGAAGTTCGATTTCTCGCGGCGGTTCCACGTTGCTTTAGGCCCAAAACGTTTTTGGGCCTAACTCCTTGCTCGGATAACTTTTTTGAATCATTCTTTCGCCTAAATGTGTTTTTTGACCATTGAAAAAGGTTTCGTGAGGTAAGAAGCTGAAAAAAATTGAAGTTCGATTTTTCGCGTCGGCTCCACGTTTCTCTGGGCCCAAAATTTGTTTTGGGCCTAACTCCTAGTCGGGATAACACTTTTGAATCATTCTTTGACCTAATGCGTTTTTTTACCATTTCTAAAGGGTTCAGGAGGTCAGAAGCCGAAAAAAATGAAGTCCGATTTTTCGCGTCGGTTCCACGATGCTATAGGCCCAAAACGTTTTTGGG
The DNA here is from genome assembly GCA_947648045.1 of Beta corolliflora. Lineage (NCBI taxonomy): Eukaryota > Viridiplantae > Streptophyta > Magnoliopsida > Caryophyllales > Amaranthaceae > Beta > Beta corolliflora. The sequence goes on from CANSZD010003593.1 coordinate 108,886, forward strand.
CCAAACTTCTACTCGGATAACATTTTTGAGTCATTCTTTCGCCTAAATGTGTTTTTTTACCATATCTAAAGGGTTCGTGAGGTCAGAAGCACAAAAAATTGAAGTCTGATTTTTCGCGTCGGTTCCACGTTTCTCTAGGCCGAAAACGTATTTTGGGCCTAACTCCCAGCTCGGATAACATTTTTGATTCATTCTTTTGCCTAAATGGGGTTCGTGAGGCCAGAAGCTGAAAAAATTGAAGTCTGATTTATGAGTCGGTTCCACATTGCTCTTGGCCCAAAACGTGTTTTGGGCCTAATTCCCCGCTCGGATAACATTTTTGATTCCTTCTTTTGCCTAAATGGGTTTTTATACCATTTCTAAAGGGTTCGTGAGGCCAAAAGCTGAAAAAATTGAAGTCTGATTTTTGAGTCGATTCCACATTGCTCTTGGCCCAAAACGTGTTTTGGGCCTAACTTCCAGCTCGGATATCATTTTTGATTCATTCTTTCGCCTAAATGGGTTTTTAAACCATTTCTAAATGGTTCGTGAGGTCAGAATCAGAAAAAATTGAAAACCAATTTTTGCGTCGGTTCCACGTTGCTCTAGGCCCAAAACATGTTTTGGTTCTTAACTCCTAGTTCGGATAACACTTTTGAGTCATTCTTTCACCTAAATGCGTTTTTTTACCATTTCTTAAGGGTTCAGGAGGTCAGAAGCCGAAAAAATTGAAGTCCGATTTTTCGCGTCGGTTCCACGTTGCTTTGGGCCCAAAAGGTTTTTGGGCTTAACTCCTAGCTCGGATAACATTTATGAGTTATTCTTTCCCCTAAATGTGTTTTTTTACCATTTAAAAAGGTTTTGTGAGGTCAGAAGCTGAAAAATTTGAAGTTCGATTTTTCGCGTCGGTTCCACGTTGCTCTAGGCCCAAAACGTGTTTTGGTCCTAACTCCTAGTTCGGATAACACTTTTGAGTCATTATTTCACCTAAATGCGTTTTTTACCATTTCTAAGGGGTTCAGGAGGTCAGAAGCCGAAAAAATTGAAGTCCGATTTTTCGCGTCGGTTCCACTTTGCTTTGGGCCCAAAACGTGTTTTGGGCCTAACTCCCAGCTCGGATAACATTTTTGATTCATTCTTTCGCCTAAATGGGTTTTTATACCATTTCTAAAGGGTTCGTGAGGTCAGAAGCTGAAAAAATTGAAGCGATTTTTGCGTCGGTTCCACGTTGCTCTAGGCCCAAAACGTGTTTTGGGACTAACTCCTAGCTCGGATAACATTTTTGAGTCATTATTTCACCTAAATGCTTTTTTATACCATTTCTAAAGGGTTCAGTAGGTCAGAAGCCGAAAAAATTGATGTCCGATTTTTCGCGGCGGTTCCACGTTGCTTTGTTCACAAATCATTTTCGGGCCTAACTCCTAGCTCGGATAACATTTTTGAGTCATTCTTTCGCCTAAATGTTTTTTTCACCATTTAAAAAGGTTTTGTGAGGTCAGAAGCTGAAAAATTTGAAGTTTGATTTTTCGCGTCGGTTCCACGTTGCTCTGGGCCCAAAACGTGTTTTGGTCCTAACTCCGAGTTCAGATAACACTTTTGAGTTATTCTTTCACCTAAATGCATTTATTTACCATTTTAAATGGGTTCTGGAGGTCAGAAGCCGAAAAAATTGAAGTCCGATTTTTCGCGTCGGTTCCACGTTGCTCTAGGCCCAAAACGTGTTTTGGGACTAACTCCTAGCTCGGATAACATTTTTGATTCATTCTTTCACCTAAATGCGTTTTTATAACATTTCTAAAGGTTTCAGTAGGTCAGATGCCGAAAAAATTGAAGTCCGATTTTTAGCGATGGTTCCACGTTGCTCTAGGCCCAAAACGAGTTTTTGGCCTAACTCCTTGCTCGCATAACATTTTTGAGTCATTCTTTCGCCTAAATGCGTTTTTTTACCATTTCTAATGGTTCGTGAGGTCAGAAGCTGAAAAAAATGAAATCCGTCGGTTCCACGTTGCTCTAGGCCCAAAACGTTTTTTGGGCCAAACTCCTTGTTGGGATAACACTTTTGAATCATTCTTTTACCTAATGCGTTTTTTTACCATTTCTAAAGGGTTCAGGAGGTCAGAAGCCGAAAAAAATGAAGTCCGATTTTTCGTGTCGGATCCACGTTGCTGTGAGCCCAAAACGTTTTTGGGCCTAACTCCTAGCTCGGATAACATTTTTGAGTCATTCTTTCGCCTAAATATGTTTTTTTACCATATCTAAAGGGTTCATGAGGTCAGAAGCTGAAAAAATTGAAGCCCGGTTTTTGCGTCGGTTTCAAAGTTGATGTGGCCCAAAACGTGTTTTGGGCCTAACTCCTAGCTCGGATAACATTGTTTAGTCATTCTTTCGCCTAAACGCATTTTTTTACCATTTCAATAGGGTTCGTGAGGACAAAAGCTGAAAAAATTGAAGTCTGATTTTTCGCGTCGGTTCCACGTTTCTCTAGGCCGAAACGTGTTTTGGGCCTAACTCCCAGCTCGGATAACATTTTTGATTCATTCTTTCGCCTAAATGGGTTTTTATACCATTTCTAAAGGGTTCGTGAGGCCAGAAACTGAAAAAATTGAAGTCTGATTTTTGAGTCGGTTCCACATTGCTCTTGGCCCAAAACGTGTTTTGGGACTAACTCCCAGCTCGGATAACATTTTTGATTCATTCTTTCGCCTAAATGGGTTTTTATACCATTTCTAAAGGGTCCGTGAGGTCAGATGCTGAAAAAATTGAAGTGCGATTTTTGCGTCGGTTCCACATTGCTCTAGGCCCAAAACGTGTTTTGGGACTAACACCTAGCTCGGATAACATTGTTGAGTCATTCTTTCGCCTAAATGCGTTTTTATACCATTTCAGGAGGGTTCGTGAGGTCAAAAGCTGAAAAAATTAAAGTCTGATTTTTCGCGTCGGTTCCACGTTTCTCTAAGCCGAAAACGTGTTTTTGGGCCTAACTCCTAGCTCGGATAACATTTTTGAGTCATTCTTTCGCCTAAATGTGTTTTTTTACCATATCTAAAAGGTTCGTGAGATCGGAAAGCTGAAAAAAATTGAAGCCCTGATTTTTGCGTCGGTTCCAAAGTTGATGTGGCCCAAAACGTGTTTTGGGCCTAACTCCCTGCTCGGATAACATTTTTGAGTCATTCATTCACCTAAATGCGTTTTTATACCATTTCTAAAGGGTTCAGTAGGTCAGAAGCCGAAAAAATTGGAGTCCGATTTTTCGCGGCGGTTCCACGTTGCTTTGTTCACAAATCATTTTTGGGCCTAACTCCTAGCTCGGATAACATTTTTAAGTCATTCTTTCGCCTAAATGTTTTTTTTTACCATTTAAAAAGGTTTTGTGATGTCAGAAGCTGAAAAATTTGAAGTGCGATTTTTCGCGTCGGTTCCACGTTGCTCTGGGCCCAAAACGTGTGATGGTCCTAACTCCTAGTTCGGATAAAACTTTTGAGTTATTCTTTCACCTAAATGCGTTTTTTTACCATTTCAAATGGGTTCTGGAGGTCAGAAGCCGAAAAAATTGAAGTCCGATTTTTCGCGTCGGTTCCACATTGTTCTAGGCCTAAAACGTGTTTTGGGACTAACTCCTAGCTCGGATAACATTTTTGAGTCATTCTTTCACCTAAATGCGTTTTTATACCATTTCTAAAGGGTTCAGTAGGTCAGAAGCCGAAAAAATTGAAGTCCGATTTTTAGCGATGGTTCCACGTTGCTCTAGGCCCAAAACGACTTTTTGGCCTAACTCCTTGCTCGCATAACATTTTTGAGTCATTCTTTCGACTAAATGCGTTTTTTTTACCATTTCTAATGGGTTCGTGAGGTCAGAAGCTGAAAAAATTGAAGTCCGTCGGTTCCACGTTGCTTTAGGCCCAAAACGTTTTTTGGGCCAAACTCCTAGTTGGGATAACACTTTTGAATCATTCTTTTACCTAATGCGTTTTTTTACCATTTCTAAAGGGTTCAGGAGGTCAGAAGCCGAAAAAAATTAAATCCGATTTTTCGCGTCGGTTCCACATTGCTGTGGGCCCAAAACGTTTTTGGGCCTAACTCCTAGCTCGGATAACATTTGTGAGTCATTCTTTCGCCTAAATGTGTTTTTTTACCATATCTAAAGGGTTCTTAAGGTCAAAAGCTGAAAAAATTGAAGTCCGGTTTTTGCGTCGGTTCCAAGTTGATGTTGGCCCAAAACGTGTTTTGGGCCTAACTCCTAGCTCGGATAACATTGTTCAGTCATTCTTTCGCCTAATGGCATTTTTTTACCATTTCAAGAGGGTTCGTGAGGACAAAAGCTGAAAAAATTGAAGTCTGATTTTTTGCGTCGGTTCCACGTTTCTCTAGGCCGAAAACGTGTTTTGGGCCTAACTCATAGCTCGGATAACATTTTTGATTCATTCTTTCGCCTAAATGGGTTTTTATACCATTTCTAAAGGGTCCGTGAGGTCAGAAGCTGAAAAAATTGAAGTCCGATTTTTGCGTCGGTTCCACGTTGCTCTAGGCCCAAAACGTGTTTTGGGACTAACTCCTAGCTCGGAAAACATTTTTGAGTCATTCTTTCACCTAAATGCGTTTTTATACCATTTCTAATGGGTTCAGTAAGTCAGAAGCCGAAAAAATTGAAGTCCGATTTTTCGCGGCGGTTCCACGTTGCTTTGTTCACAAAACATTTTTGGGCCTAACTCCTAGCTCGGATAACATTTTTGAGTCATTCTTTCGCCTAAATGTGTTTTTTTACCATTTAAAAAGGTTTTGTGAGGTCAGAAGCTGAAAAATTTGAAGTTTGATTTTTTGCGTCGGTTCCACGTTGCTCTGGGCCCAAAACGTGTTTTGGTCCTAACTCCTAGTTCGGATAACACTTTTGAGTCATTCTTTCACCTAAATGCGTTTTTTACCATTTCAAATGGGTTCAGGAGGTCAGAAGCCGAAAAAATTGAAGTCTGATTTTTCGCGTCGGTTCCACGTTGCTTCGGGGCCCCAAAAGGTTTTTGGGCCTAACTCCTAGCTCGGATAACATTTTTGAGTTATTCTTTCGCCTAAATGTGTTTTTTAACCAGTTAAAAAGGTTTTGAGGGGTCAGAAGCTGAAAAATGTGAAGTTCGATTTTTCGCATCGGTTCCACGTTGCTCTGGACCCAAAACGTGTTTTGGTCCTAACTCCTAGTTCGGATAACACTTATGAGTCATTCTTTCACCTAAATGGGTTTTTTTACCATTTTAAATGGGTTGAGGAGGTCAGAAGCCGAAAAAATTGAAGTCCGATTTTTCGCGTCGGTTCCACGTTGCTCTAGGCCAAAAACGTGTTTTGGGACTAACTCCTAGCTCGGATAACATTTTTGAGTCATTCTTTCACCTAAATGCGTTTTTATACCATTTCCAATGGGTTAAGTAGGTCAGAAGCCGAAAAAATTGAAGTCCGATTTTTCGCGGCGGTGCCACGTTGCTTTGGTCACAAAACATTTATGGGCCTAACTCCTAGCTCGGATAACATTTTTGAGTCATTCTTTCGCCTAAATGTGTTTTTTTACCATTTCAAAAGGTTTGTGAGGTCAGAAGCTAAAAAATTTGAAGTTCGATTTTTCGCGTCGGTTCCACGTTGCTCTGGGCCCAAACGTGTTTTGGTCCTAACTCCTAGTTCGGATAACACTTTTGAGTCATTCTTTCACCTAAATGCGTTTTTTTTACCATTTCAAATGGGTTCAGGAGGTCAGAAGCTGAAAAAATTGAAGTCCGATTTTTCGCGTCGGTTCCACGTTGCTCTGGGCCCAAAAGGTTTTAGGGCCTAACTCCTAGCTCGGATAACATTTTTGAGTTATTCTTTCGCCTAAATGTGTTTTTTTACCATTAAAAAAAGTTTTGTGAGGTCAGAAGCTGAAAAAATTGAAGTCCGATTTTTCGCGTCGATTCCACGTTGCTTTGGGCCCAAAAGGTTTTTGGGCCTAACTCCTAGCTCGGATAACATTTATGAGTTATTCTTTCGCCTAAATGTGTTTTTTTACCATTTAAAAAGTTTTTGTGAGGTCAGAAGCTGAAAAATTTGAAGTTCGATTTTTCGCGTCGGTTCCACGTTGCTCTAAGCCCAAAACGTGTTTTGGTCCTAACTCCTAGTTCGGATAACACTTTTGAGTCATTATTTCACCTAAATGCGTTTTTTTACCATTTCTAAAGGGTTCAGGAGGTCAGAAGCCGAAAAAATTGAACTCCGATTTTTCGTGTCTGTTCCACGTTGCTTTGGGCCCAAAAGGTTTTTGGGCCTAACTCCCAGCTCGGATAACATTTTTGATTCATTCTTTCGCCTAAATTGGTTTTTATACCATTTCTAAAGGGTTCGTGAAGCCAGAAGCTGAAAAAATTGAAGTCTGATTTATGAGTCGGTTCCACATTGCTCTAGGCCGAAAACGTGTTTTGGGACTAACTCCCAGCTCGGATAACATTTTTGATTCATTCTTTCGCCTAAATGGGTTTTTATACCATTTCTAAAGGGTTCGTGAGGTCAGAAGCTGAAAAAATTGAAGCGATTTTTGCGTCGGTTCCACGTTGCTCTAGGCCCAAAACGTGTTTTGGGACTAACTCCTAGCTCGGATAACATTTTTGAGTCATTCTTTCACCTAAATGCTTTTTTATACCATTTCTAAAGGGTTCAGTAGGTCAGAAGCCGAAAAAATTGAAGTCCGATTTTTCGCGGCGGTTCCACGTTGCTTTGTTCACAAATCATTTTTGGGCCTAACTCCTAGCTCGGATAACATTTTTGAGTCATTCTTTCGCCTAAATGTTTTTTTTACCATTTTAAAAGGTTTTGTGAGGTCAGAAGCTGAAAAATTTGAAGTTTGATTTTTCGCGTCGGTTCCACGTTGCTCTGGGCCCAAAACGTGTTTTGGTCCTAACTCCGAGTTCAGATAACACTTTTGAGTTATTCTTTCACCTAAATGCATTTTTTTACCATTTCAAATGGGTTCTGGAGGTCAGAAGCCGAAAAAATTGAAGTCCGATTTTTCGCGTCGGTTACACGTTGCTCTAGGCCCAAAACGTGTTTTGTGACTAACTCCTAGCTCGGATAACATTTTTGAGTCATTCTTTCACCTAAATGCGTTTTTATACCATTTCTAAAGGGTTCAGTAGGTCAGAAGCCGAAAAAATTGAAGTCCGATTTTTCGCGGCGGTTCCACGTTGCTTTGTTCACAAATCATTTTTGGGCCTAACTCCTAGCTCGGATAACATTTTTGAGTCATTCTTTCGCCTAAATGTTTTTTCTTACCATTTAAAAAGGTTTTGTGATGTCAGAAGCTGAAAAATTTGAAGTGCGATTTTTCGCTTCGGTTCCACGTTGCTCTGGGCCCAAAACGTGTTATGGTCCTAACTCCTAGTTCGGATAAAACTTTTGAGTTATTCTTTCACCTAAATGCGTTTTTTTACCATTTCAAATGGGTTCTGGAGGTCAGAAGCCGAAAAAATTGAAGTCCGATTTTTCGCGTCGGTTCCACGTTGTTCTAGGCCTAAAACGTGTTTTGGGACTAACTCCTAGCTCGGATAACATTTTTGAGTCATTCTTTCACCTAAATGCGTTTTTATACCATTTCTAAAGGGTTCAGTAAGTCAGAAGCCGAAAAAATTGAAGTCCGATTTTTCGCGGCGGTTCCACGTTGCTCTAGGCCCAAAACGTGTTTTGGGACTAACTCCTAGCTCGGACAACATTTTTGAGTCATTCTTTCACCTAAATGCGTTTTTATACCATTTCTAAAGGGTTAAGTAAGTCAGAAGCCGAAAAAATTGAAGTCCGATTTTTCGCGGCGGTTCCACGTTGCTTTGTTCACAAAACATTTTTGGGCCTAACTCCTAGCTCGGCTAACATTTTTGAGTCATTCTTTCGCCTAAATGTGTTTTTTTACCATTTAAAAAGGTTTTGTGAGGTCAGAAGCTGAAAAATTTGAAGTTTGATTTTTCGCGTCGGTTCCACGTTGCTCTGGGCCCAAAACGTGTTTTGGTCCAAACTCCTAGTTCAGATAACACTTTTGAGTCATTCTTTCACCTAAATGCGTTTTTTTACCATTTCAAATGGGTTCAGGAGGTCAGAAGCCGAAAAAATTGAAGTCTGATTTTTCGCGTCGGTTCCACGTTGCTCTGGGCCCAAAAGGATTTTGGGCCTAACTCCTAGCTCGGATAACATTTTTGAGTTATTCTTTCACCTAAATGCGTTTTTTTACCATTTCAAATGGGTTCTGGAGGTCAGAAGCCGAAAAAATTGAAGTCCGATTTTTCGCGTCGGTTACACGTTGCTCTAGGCCCAAAACGTGTTTTGGGACTAACTCCTAGCTCGGATAACATTTTTGAGTCATTCTTTCACCTAAATGCGTTTTTATACCATTTCTAAAGGGTTCGGGAGGTCAGAAGCCGAAAAAATTGAAGTCCGATTTTTCGCGGCGGTTCCACGTTGCTTTGTTCACAAATCATTTTTGGGCCTAACTCCTAGCTCGGATAACATTTTTGAGTCATTCTTTCGCCTAAATGTTTTTTCTTACCATTTAAAAAGGTTTTGTGATGTCAGAAGCTGAAAAATTTGAAGTGCGATTTTTCGCTTCGGTTCCACGTTGCTCTGGGCCCAAAACGTGTTATGGTCCTAACTCCTAGTTCGGATAAAACTTTTGAGTTATTCTTTCACCTAAATGCGTTTTTTTACCATTTCAAATGGGTTCTGGAGGTCAGAAGCCGAAAAAATTGAAGTCCGATTTTTCGCGTCGGTTCCACGTTGTTCTAGGCCTAAAACGTGTTTTGGGACTAACTCCTAGCTCGGATAACATTTTTGAGTCATTCTTTCACCTAAATGCGTTTTTATACCATTTCTAAAGGGTTCAGTAAGTCAGAAGCCGAAAAAATTGAAGTCCGATTTTTCGCGGCGGTTCCACGTTGCTCTAGGCCCAAAACGTGTTTTGGGACTAACTCCTAGCTCGGACAACATTTTTGAGTCATTCTTTCACCTAAATGCGTTTTTATACCATTTCTAAAGGGTTCAGTAAGTCAGAAGCCGAAAAAATTGAAGTCCGATTTTTCGCGGCGGTTCCACGTTGCTTTGTTCACAAAACATTTTTGGGCCTAACTCCTAGCTCGGATAACATTTTTGAGTCATTCTTTCGCCTAAATGTGTTTTTTTACCATTTAAAAAGGTTTTGTGAGGTCAGAAGCTGAAAAATTTGAAGTTTGATTTTTCGCGTCGGTTCCACGTTGCTCTGGGCCCAAAACGTGTTTTGGTCCTAACTCCTAGTTCGGATAACACTTTTGAGTCATTCTTTCACCTAAATGCGTTTTTTACCATTTCAATTAGGTTCAGGAGGTCAGAAGCCGAAAAAATTGAAGTCTGATTTTTCGCGTCGGTTCCACGTTGCTCTGGGCCCAAAAGGTTTTTGGGCCTAACTCCTAGCTCGGATAACATTTTTGAGTTATTCTTTCGCCTAAATGTGTTTTTTAACCAGTTAAAAAGGTTTTGTGGGGTCAGAAGCTGAAAAATGTGAAGTTCGATTTTTCGCATCGGTTCCACGTTGCTCTGGACCCAAAACGTGTTTTGGTCCTAACTCCTAGTTCGGATAACACTTATGAGTCATTCTTTCACCTAAATGGGTTTTTTTACCCTTTTAAATGGGTTGAGGAGGTCAGAAGCCGAAAAAATTGAAGTCCGATTTTTCGCGTCGGTTCCACGTTGCTCTAGGCCAAAAACGTGTTTTGGGACTAACTCCTAGCTCGGATAACATTTTTGAGTCATTCTTTCACCTAAATGCGTTTTTATACCATTTCCAATGGGTTAAGTAGGTCAGAAGCCGAAAAAATTGAAGTCCGATTTTTCGCGGCGGTGCCACGTTGCTTTGGTCACAAAACATTTATGGGCCTAACTCCTAGCTCGGATAACATTTTTGAGTCATTCTTTCGCCTAAATGTGTTTTTTTACCATTTCAAAAGGTTTGTGAGGTCAGAAGCTAAAAAATTTGAAGTTCGATTTTTCGCGTCGGTTCCACGTTGCTCTGGGCCCAAACGTGTTTTGGTCCTAACTCCTAGTTTGGATAACACTTTTGAGTCATTCTTTCACCTAAATGCGTTTTTTTACCATTTCAAATGGGTTCAGGAGGTCAGAAGCTGAAAAAATTGAAGTCCGATTTTTCGCGTCGGTTCCACGTTGCTCTGGGCCCAAAAGGTTTTAGGGCCTAACTCCCAGCTCGGATAACATTTTTGAGTTATTCTTTCGCCTAAATTGGTTTTTATACCATTAAAAAAAGTTTTGTGAGGTCAGAAGCTGAAAAATTTGAAGTCCGATTTTTCGCGTCGGTTCCACGTTGCTCTGGGCCCTAAACGTGTTTTGGGCCTAACTCCTAGCTCGGATAACATTATTGAGTCATTCTTTCACCTAAATGCGTTTTTTTACCATTTCTAAAGGGTTCGGGAGGTCAGAAGCCGAAAAAATTGAAGTTTGATTTCTCGCGGCGGTTCCACGTTGCTTTGGGCCCAAAACGTTTTTGGGCCTAACTCCTTGCTCGGATAACTTTTTTGAGTCATGCTTTCGCCTAAATGTGTTTTTTGACCATTGAAAAAGGTTTCGTGAGGTCAGAAGCTGAAAAAATTGAAGTTCGATTTTTCGCGTCGGCTCCACGTTTCTCTGGGCCCAAAACGTGTTTTGGGCCTAACTCCTAGTCGGGATAACACTTTTGAATCATTCTTTGACCTAATGCGTTTTTTTACCATTTCTAAAGGGTTCAGGAGGTCAGAAGCCGAAAAAAATGAAGTCCGATTTTTCGCGTCGGTTCCACGATGCTCTAGGCCCAAGACGTTTTTGGGCCAAACTTCTACTCGGATAACATTTTTGAGTCATTCTTTCGCCTAAATGTGTTTTTTTACCGTATCTAAAGGGTTCGTGAGGTCAAAAGCGGAAAAAATTGAAGTCTGATTTTTCGCGTCGGTTCCACGTTTCTCTAGGCCGAAAACGTATTTTGGGCCTAACTCCCAGCTCGGATAACATTTTTGATTCATTCTTTCGCCTAAATGGGGGTTCGTGAGGCCGTAAGGTGGTGAAAAAATTGAGGTCTGATTTTTGAGTCGGTTCCACATTGCTCTTGGCCCAAAACGTGTTTTGGGCCTAATTCCCCGCTCGGATAACGTTTTTGATTCATTCTTTCGCCTAAATGGGTTTTTATACCATTTCTAAAGGGTTCGTGAGGCCAGAAGCTGAAAAAATTGAAGTCTGATTTTTGAGTCGGTTCCACATTGCTCTTGGCCCAAAACGTGTTTTGGGCCTAACTCCCACTCGGATATCATTTTTGATTCATTCTTTCGCCTAAATGGGTTTTTAAACCATTTCTAAATGGTTCGTGAGGTCAGAATCAGAAAAAATTGAAGTCCGATTTTTGCGTCGGTTCCACGTTGCTCTAGGCCCATAACGTGTTTTGGGACTAACTCCTAGCTCGGATAACATTGTTGAGTCATTCTTTCGCCTAAATGCGTTTTTTTACCATTTCAGGAGGGTTCGTGAGGTCAAAAAGTGAAAAAAATTGAAGTCCGATTTTTGCGTCGGTTCCACGTTTCTCTAGGCCGACAACGTGTTTTGGGCCTAACTCCCAGCTCGGATAACATTTTTGATTCATTCTTTCGCCTAAATGGGTTTTTATACCATTTCTAATGGGTTCGTGAAGTCAGAAGCTGATAAAATTGAAGTCCAATTTTTACGTCGGGTCCACGTTGCTCTAGGCCCAAAACATGTTTTGGTTCTTAACTCCTAGTTCGGATAACACTTTTGAGTCATTCTTTCACCTAAATGCGTTTTTTTACCATTTCTTAAGGGTTCAGGAGGTCAGAAGCCGAAAAAATTGAAGTCCGATTTTTCGCGTCGGTTCCACGTTGCTTTGGGCCCAAAAGGTTTTTGGGCCTAACTCCTAGCTCGGATAACATTTATGAGTTATTCTTTCGCCTAAATGTGTTTTTTTACCATTTAAAAAGTTTTTGTGAGGTCAGAAGCTGAAAAATTTGAAGTTCGATTTTTCGCGTCGGTTCCACGTTGCTCTAGGCCCAAAACGTGTTTTGGTCCTAACTCCTAGTTCGGATAACACTTTTGAGTCATTATTTCACCTAAATGCGTTTTTTTACCATTTCTAAAGGGTTCAGGAGGTCAGAAGCCGAAAAAATTGAACTCCGATTTTTCGTGTCGGTTCCACGTTGCTTTGGGCCCAAAAGGTTTTTGGGCCTAACTCCCAGCTCGGATAACATTTTTGATTCATTCTTTCGCCTAAATTGGTTTTTATACCATTTCTAAAGGGTTCGTGAAGCCAGAAGCTGAAAAAATTGAAGTCTGATTTATGAGTCGGTTCCACAATGCTCTAGGCCGAAAACGTGTTTTGGGACTAACTCCCAGCTCGGATAACATTTTTGATTCATTCTTTCGCCTAAATGGGTTTTTATACCATTTCTAAAGGGTTCGTGAGGTCAGAAGCTGAAAAAATTGAAGTCGATTTTTGCGTCGGTTCCACGTTGCTCTAGGCCCAAAACGTGTTTTGGGACTAACTCCTAGCTCGGATAACATTTTTGAGTCATTCTTTCACCTAAATGCTTTTTTATACCATTTCTAAAGGGTTCAGTAGGTCAGAAGCCGAAAAAATTGAAGTCCGATTTTTCGCGGCGGTTCCACGTTGCTTTGTTCACAAATCATTTTTGGGCCTAACTCCTAGCTCGGATAACATTTTTGAGTCATTCTTTCGCCTAAATGTTTTTTTTTACCATTTAAAAAGGTTTTGTGAGGTCAGAAGCTGAAAAATTTGAAGTTTGATTTTTCGCGTCGGTTCCACGTTGCTCTGGGCCCAAAACGTGTTTTGGTCCTAACTCCGAGTTCAGATAACACTTTTGAGTTATTCTTTCACCTAAATGCGTTTTTTTACCATTTCAAATGGGTTCTGGAGGTCAGAAGCCGAAAAAATTGAAGTCCGATTTTTCGCGTCGGTTACATCGTTGCTCTAGGCCCAAAACGTGTTTTGGGACTAACTCCTAGCTCGGATAACATTTTTGAGTCATTCTTTCACCTAAATGCGTTTTTTATACCATTTCTAAAGGGTTCGTGAGGTCGAAGCCGAAAAAATTGAAGTCCGATTTTTCGCGGCGGTTCCACGTTGCTTTGTTCACAAATCATTTTTGGGCCTAACTCCTAGCTCGGATAACATTTTTGAGTCATTCTTTCGCCTAAATGTTTTTTCTTACCATTTAAAAAGGTTTTGTGATGTCGAAGCTGAAAAATTTGAAGTGCGATTTTTCGCTCGGTTCCACGTTGCTTTCGGGCCCAAAACGTGTTATGGTCCTAACTCCTAGTTCGGATAAAACTTTTGAGTTATTCTTTCACCTAAATGCGTTTTTTTACCATTTCAAATGGGTTCTGGAGGTCAGAAGCCGAAAAAATTGAAGTCCGATTTTTCGCGTCGGTTCCACGTTGTTCTAGGCCTAAAACGTGTTTTGGGACTAACTCCTAGCTCGGATAACATTTTTGAGTCATTCTTTCACCTAAATGCGTTTTTATACCATTTCTAAAGGGTTCAGTAAGTCAAAAGCGGAAAAAATTGAAGTCTGATTTTTCGCGTCGGTTCCACGTTTCTCTAGGCCGAAAACGTATTTTGGGCCTAACTCCCAGCTCGGATAACATTTTTGATTCATTCTTTCGCCTAAATGGGGTTCGTGAGGCCAGAAGCTGAAAAAATTGAAGTCTGATTTTTGAGTCGGTTCCACATTGCTCTTGGCCCAAAACGTGTTTTGGGCCTAACTCCCAGCTCGGATAACATTTTTGATTCATTCTTTCGCCTAAATGGGTTTTTATACCATTTCTAAAGGGTTCGTGAGGCCAGAAGCTGAAAAAATTGAAGTCTGATTTTTGAGTCGGTTCCACATTGCTCTTGGCCCAAAACGTGTTTTGGGCCTAACTCCCAGCTCGGATATCATTTTTGATTCATTCTTTCGCCTAAATGGGTTTTTAAACCATTTCTAAATGGTTCGTGAGGTCAGAATCAGAAAAAATTGAAGTCCGATTTTTGCGTCGGTTCCACGTTGCTCTAGGCCCATAACGTGTTTTGGGACTAACTCCTAGCTCGGATAACATTGTTGAGTCATTCTTTCGCCTAAATGCGTTTTTTTTACCATTTCGAGAGGGTTCGTGACGTCAAAAGCTGAAAAAATTGAAGTCTGATTTTTTGCGTCAGTTCCACGTTTCTATAGGCCGAGAACGTGTTTTGGGCCTAACTCCCGGTTCGGATAACATTTTTGATTCATTCTTTCGCCTAAATGGGTTTTTATACCATTTCTAATGGGTTCGTGAAGTCAGAAGCTGATAAAATTGAAGTCCAATTTTTGCGTCGGGTCCACGTTGCTCTAGGCCCAAAACATGTTTTGGTTCTTAACTCCTAGTTCGGATAACACTTTTGAGTCATTCTTTCACCTAAATGCGTTTTTTTACCATTTCTTAAGGGTTCAGGAGGTCAGAAGCCGAAAAAATTGAAGTCCGATTTTTCGCGTCGATTCCACGTTGCTTTGGGCCCAAAAGGTTTTTGGGCCTAACTCCTAGCTCGGATAACATTTATGAGTTATTCTTTCGCCTAAATGTGTTTTTTTACCATTTAAAAAGTTTTTGTGAGGTCAGAAGCTGAAAAATTTGAAGTTCGATTTTTCGCGTCGGTTCCACGTTGCTCTAGGCCCAAAACGTGTTTTGGTCCTAACTCCTAGTTCGGATAACACTTTTGAGTCATTATTTCACCTAAATGCGTTTTTTTACCATTTCTAAAGGGTTCGGGAGGTCAGAAGCCGAAAAAATTGAACTCCGATTTTTCGTGTCCGGTTCCACGTTGCTTTGGGCCCAAAAGGTTTTTGGGCCTAACTCCCAGCTCGGATAACATTTTTGATTCATTCTTTCGCCTAAATTGGTTTTTATACCATTTCTAAAGGGTTCGTGAAGCCAGAAGCTGAAAAAATTGAAGTCTGATTTATGAGTCGGTTCCACAATGCTCTAGGCCGAAAACGTGTTTTGGGACTAACTCCCAGCTCGGATAACATTTTTGATTCATTCTTTCGCCTAAATGGGTTTTTATACCATTTCTAAAGGGTTCGTGAGGTCAGAAGCTGAAAAAATTGAAGCGATTTTTGCGTCGGTTCCACGTTGCTCTAGGCCCAAAACGTGTTTTGGGACTAACTCCTAGCTCGGATAACATTGTTGAGTCATTCTTTCGCCTAAATGCGTTTTTTTACCATTTCAGGAGGGTTCGTGAGGTCAAAAGCTGAAAAAATTGAAGTCTGATTTTTTGCGTCAGTTCCACGTTTCTATAGGCCGAGAACGTGTTTTGGGCCTAACTCCCAGTTCGGATAACATTTTTGATTCATTCTTTCGCCTAAATGGGTTTTTATACCATTTCTAATGGGTTCGTGAAGTCAGAAGCTGATAAAATTGAAGTCCAATTTTTGCGTCGGGTCCACGTTGCTCTAGGCCCAAAACATGTTTTGGTTCTTAACTCCTAGTTCGGATAACACTTTTGAGTCATTCTTTCACCTAAATGCGTTTTTTTACCATTTCTTAAGGGTTCAGGAGGTCAGAAGCCGAAAAAATTGAAGTCCGATTTTTCGCGTCGGTTCCACGTTGCTTTGGGCCCAAAAGGTTTTTGGGCCTAACTCCTAGCTCGGATAACATTTATGAGTTATTCTTTCGCCTAAATGTGTTTTTTTACCATTTAAAAAGTTTTTGTGAGGTCAGAAGCTGAAAAATTTGAAGTTCGATTTTTCGCGTCGGTTCCACGTTGCTCTAGGCCCAAAACGTGTTTTGGTCCTAACTCCTAGTTCGGATAACACTTTTGAGTCATTATTTCACCTAAATGCGTTTTTTTACCATTTCTATAGGGTTCAGGAGGTCAGAAGCCGAAAAAATTGAACTCCGATTTTTGTGGTTCGGTTCCACGTTGCTTTGGGCCCAAAAGGTTTTTGGGCCTAACTCCCAGCTCGGATAACATTTTTGATTCATTCTTTCGCCTAAATTGGTTTTTATACCATTTCTAAAGGGTTCGTGAAGCCAGAAGCTGAAAAAATTGAAGTCTGATTTATGAGTCGGTTCCACATTGCTCTAGGCCGAAAACGTGTTTTGGGACTAACTCCCAGCTCGGATAACATTTTTGATTCATTCTTTCGCCTAAATGGGTTTTTATACCATTTCTAAAGGGTTCGTGAGGTCGAAGGCTGAAAAAATTGAAGCGATTTTTGCGTCGGTTCCACGTTGCTCTAGGCCCAAAACGTGTTTTGGGACTAACTCCTAGCTCGGATAACATTTTTGAGTCATTCTTTCACCTAAATGCTTTTTTATACCATTTCTAAAGGGTTCAGTAGGTCAGAAGCCGAAAAAATTGAAGTCCGATTTTTCGCGGCGGTTCCACGTTGCTTTGTTCACAAATCATTTTTGGGCCTAACTCCTAGCTCGGATAACATTTTTGAGTCATTCTTTCGCCTAAATGTGTTTTTTTACCATTTAAAAAGGTTTTGTGAGGTCAGAAGCTGAAAAATTTGAAGTTTGATTTTTCGCGTCGGTTCCACGTTGCTCTGGGCCCAAAACGTGTTTTGGTCCTAACTCCGAGTTCAGATAACACTTTTGAGTTATTCTTTCACCTAAATGCATTTTTTTACCATTTCAAATGGGTTCTGGAGGTCAGAAGCCGAAAAAATTGAAGTCCGATTTTTCGCGTCGGTTACACGTTGCTCTAGGCCCAAAACGTGTTTTGGGACTAACTCCTAGCTCGGATAACATTTTTGAGTCATTCTTTCACCTAAATGCGTTTTTATACCATTTCTAAAGGGTTCAGTAGGTCAGAAGCCGAAAAAATTGAAGTCCGATTTTTCGCGGCGGTTCCACGTTGCTTTGTTCACAAATCATTTTTGGGCCTAACTCCTAGCTCGGATAACATTTTTGAGTCATTCTTTCGCCTAAATGTTTTTTCTTACCATTTAAAAAGGGTTTTGTGATGTCGGAAGCTGAAAAATTTGAAGTGCGATTTTTCGCGTCGGTTCCACGTTGCTCTGGGCCCAAAACGTGTTATGGTCCTAACTCCTAGTTCGGATAAAACTTTTGAGTTATTCTTTCACCTAAATGCGTTTTTTTACCATTTCAAATGGGTTCTAGAGGTCAGAAGCCGAAAAAAATTGAAGTCCGATTTTTCGCGTCGTTCCCACGTTGTTCTAGGCCTAAAACGTGTTTTGGGACTAACTCCTAGCTCGGATAACATTTTTGAGTCATTCTTTCACCTAAATGCGTTTTTTATACCATTTCTAAAGGGTTCGTGAAGTCAGAAGCCGAAAAAATTGAAGTCCGATTTTTCGCGGCGGTTCCACGTTGCTCTAGGCCCAAAACGTGTTTTGGGACTAACTCCTAGCTCGGACAACATTTTTGAGTCATTCTTTCACCTAAATGCGTTTTTATACCATTTCTAAAGGGTTCGGGAGGTCGAAGCCGAAAAAATTGAAGTCCGATTTTTCGCGGCGGTTCCACGTTGCTTTGTTCACAAAACATTTTTGGGCCTAACTCCTAGCTCGGCTAACATTTTTGAGTCATTCTTTCGCCTAAATGTGTTTTTTTACCATTTAAAAAGGTTTTGTGAGGTCAGAAGCTGAAAAATTTGAAGTTTGATTTTTCGCGTCGGTTCCACGTTGCTCTGGGCCCAAAACGTGTTTTGGTCCTAACTCCTAGTTCGGATAACACTTTTGAGTCATTCTTTCACCTAAATGCGTTTTTTTACCATTTCAAATGGGTTCAGGAGGTCAGAAGCCGAAAAAATTGAAGTCTGATTTTTCGCGTCGGTTCCACGTTGCTCTGGGCCCAAAAGGATTTTGGGCCTAACTCCTAGCTCGGATAACATTTTTGAGTTATTCTTTCACCTAAATGCGTTTTTTTACCATTTCAAATGGGTTCTGGAGGTCAGAAGCCGAAAAAATTGAAGTCCGATTTTTCGCGTCGGTTACACGTTGCTCTAGGCCCGAAACGTGTTTTGGGACTAACTCCTAGCTCGGATAACATTTTTGAGTCATTCTTTCACCTAAATGCGTTTTTATACCATTTCTAAAGGGTTCAGTAGGTCAGAAGCCGAAAAAATTGAAGTCCGATTTTTCGCGGCGGTTCCACGTTGCTTTGTTCACAAATCATTTTTGGGCCTAACTCCTAGCTCGGATAACATTTTTGAGTCATTCTTTCGCCTAAATGTTTTTTCTTACCATTTAAAAAGGTTTTGTGATGTCGAAGCTGAAAAATTTGAAGTGCGATTTTTCGCTCGGTTCCACGTTGCTCTTCGGGCCCAAAACGTGTTATGGGCCTAACTCCTAGTTCGGATAAAACTTTTGAGTTATTCTTTCACCTAAATGCGTTTTTTTACCATTTCAAATGGGTTCTGGAGGTCAGAAGCCGAAAAAATTGAAGTCCGATTTTTCGCGTCGGTTCCACGTTGTTCTAGGCCTAAAACGTGTTTTGGGACTAACTCCTAGCTCGGATAACATTTTTGAGTCATTCTTTCACCTAAATGCGTTTTTATACCATTTCTAAAGGGTTCAGTAAGTCAGAAGCCGAAAAAATTGAAGTCCGATTTTTCGCGGCGGTTCCACGTTGCTCTAGGCCCAAAACGTGTTTTGGGACTAACTCCTAGCTCGGACAACATTTTTGAGTCATTCTTTCACCTAAATGCGTTTTTATACCATTTCTAAAGGGTTCAATGAAGTCGAAGCCGAAAAAATTGAAGTCCGATTTTTCGCGGCGGTTCCACGTTGCTTTGTTCACAAAACATTTTTGGGCCTAACTCCTAGCTCGGATAACATTTTTGAGTCATTCTTTCGCCTAAATGTGTTTTTTTTCCATTTAAAAAGGTTTTGTGAGGTCAGAAGCTGAAAAATTTGAAGTTTGATTTTTCGCGTCGGTTCCACGTTGCTCTAGGCCCAAAACGTGTTTTGGTCCTATCTCCTAGTTCGGATAACACTTTTGAGTCATTCTTTCACCTAAATGCGTTTTTTTACCATTTCAAATAGGTTCAGGAGGTCAGAAGCCGAAAAAATTGAAGTCTGATTTTTCGCGTCGGTTCCACGTTGCTCTGGGCCCAAAAGGTTTTTGGGCCTAACTCCTAGCTCGGATAACATTTTTTGAGTTATTCTTTCGCCTAAATGTGTTTTTTAACCAGGTTAAAAGGTTTTGTGGGGTCGAAGCTGAAAAATGTGAAGTTCGATTTTTCGCGTCGGTTCCACGTTGCTCTGGACCCAAAACGTGTTTTGGTCCTAACTCCTAGTTCGGATAACACTTATGAGTCATTCTTTCACCTAAATGGGTTTTTTTACCATTTTAAATGGGTTGAGGAGGTCAGAAGCCGAAAAAATTGAAGTCCGATTTTTCGCGTCGGTTCCACGTTGCTCTAGGCCCAAAACGTGTTTTGGGACTAACTCCTAGCTCGGATAACATTTTTGAGTCATTCTTTCACCTAAATGCGTTTTTATACCATTTCCAATGGGTTAAGTAGGTCAGAAGCCGAAAAAATTGAAGTCCGATTTTTCGCGGCGGTGCCACGTTGCTTTGGTCACAAAACATTTATGGGCCTAACTCCTAGCTCGGATAACATTTTTGAGTCATTCTTTCGCCTAAATGTGTTTTTTTACCATTTCAAAAGGTTTGTGAGGTCAGAAGCTAAAAAATTTGAAGTTCGATTTTTCGCGTCGGTTCCACGTTGCTCTGGGCCCAAACGTGTTTTGGTCCTAACTCCTAGTTCGGATAACACTTTTGAGTCATTCTTTCACCTAAATGCGTTTTTTTTACCATTTCAAATGGGTTCAGGAGGTCAGAAGCTGAAAAAATTGAAGTCCGATTTTTCGCGTCGGTTCCACGTTGCTCTGGGCCCAAAAGGTTTTTGGGCCTAACTCCCAGCTCGGATAACATTTTTGAGTTATTCTTTCGCCTAAATTGGTTTTTATACCATTAAAAAAAGTTTTGTGAGGTCAGAAGCTGAAAAATTTGAAGTCCGATTTTTCGCGTCGGTTCCACGTTGCTCTGGGCCCTAAACGTGTTTTGGGCCTAACTCCTAGCTCGGATAACATTATTGAGTCATTCTTTCACCTAAATGAGTTTTTTTACCATTTCTAAAGGGTTCGGGAGGTCAGAAGCCGAAAAAATTGAAGTTTGATTTCTCGCGGCGGTTCCACGTTGCTTTGGGCCCAAAACGTTTTTGGGCCTAACTCCTTGCTCGGATAACTTTTTTGAGTCATTCTTTCGCCTAAATGTGTTTTTTGACCATTGAAAAAGGTTTCGTGAGGTCAGAAGCTGAAAAAAATTGAAGTTCGATTTTTCGCGTCGGCTCCACGTTTCTCTGGGCCCAAAACGTGTTTTGGGCCTAACTCCTAGTCGGGATAACACTTTTGAATCATTCTTTGACCTAATGCGTTTTTTTACCATTTCTAAAGGGTTCAGGAGGTCAGAAGCCGAAAAAAATGAAGTCCGATTTTTCGCGTCGGTTCCACGATGCTCTAGGCCCAAGACGTTTTTGGGCCAAACTTCTACTCGGATAACATTTTTGAGTCATTCTTTCGCCTAAATGTGTTTTTTTACCGTATCTAAAGGGTTCGTGAGGTCAAAAGCGGAAAAAATTGAAGTCTGATTTTTCGCGTCGGTTCCACGTTTCTCTAGGCCGAAAACGTATTTTGGGCCTAACTCCCAGCTCGGATAACATTTTTGATTCATTCTTTCGCCTAAATGGGGTTCGTGAGGCCAGAAGCTGAAAAAATTGAAGTCTGATTTTTGAGTCGGTTCCACATTGCTCTTGGCCCAAAACGTGTTTTGGGCCTAATTCCCCGCTCGGATAACATTTTTGATTCATTCTTTCGCCTAAATGGGTTTTTATACCATTTCTAAAGGGTTCGTGAGGCCAGAAGCTGAAAAAATTGAAGTCTGATTTTTGAGTCGGTTCCACATTGCTCTTGGCCCAAAACGTGTTTTGGGCCTAACTCCCAGCTCGGATATCATTTTTGATTCATTCTTTCGCCTAAATGGGTTTTTAAACCATTTCTAAATGGTTCGTGAGGTCAGAATCAGAAAAAATTGAAGTCCGATTTTTGCGTCGGTTCCACGTTGCTCTAGGCCCATAACGTGTTTTGGGACTAACTCCTAGCTCGGATAACATTGTTGAGTCATTCTTTCGCCTAAATGCGTTTTTTTACCATTTCAGGAGGGTTCGTGAGGTCAAAAGCTGAAAAAATTGAAGTCTGATTTTTTGCGTCAGTTCCACGTTTCTATAGGCCGAGAACGTGTTTTGGGCCTAACTCCCAGTTCGGATAACATTTTTGATTCATTCTTTCGCCTAAATGGGTTTTTATACCATTTCTAATGGGTTCGTGAAGTCAGAAGCTGATAAAATTGAAGTCCAA
The DNA here is from genome assembly GCA_947648045.1 of Beta corolliflora. Classification (NCBI taxonomy): domain Eukaryota; kingdom Viridiplantae; phylum Streptophyta; class Magnoliopsida; order Caryophyllales; family Amaranthaceae; genus Beta; species Beta corolliflora. Next base: position 130,302 of record CANSZD010003593.1, read on the forward strand.
TTTTTTACGTCGGTCCACGTTGCTCTCAGGCCCAAAACATGTTTTGGTTCTTAACTCCTAGTTCGGATAACACTTTTGAGTCATTCTTTCACCTAAATGCGTTTTTTTACCATTTCTTAAGGGTTCAGGAGGTCAGAAGCCGAAAAAATTGAAGTCCGATTTTTCGCGTCGGTTCCACGTTGCTTTGGGCCCAAAAGGTTTTTGGGCCTAACTCCTAGCTCGGATAACATTTATGAGTTATTCTTTCGCCTAAATGTGTTTTTTTACCATTTAAAAGTTTTTGTGAGGTCGAAGCTGAAAAATTTGAAGTTCGATTTTTCGCGTCGGTTCCATCGTTGCTCTAGGCCCAAAACGTGTTTTGGTCCTAACTCCTAGTTCGGATAACACTTTTGAGTCATTATTTCACCTAAATGCGTTTTTTTACCATTTCTATAGGGTTCAGGAGGTCAGAAGCCGAAAAAATTGAACTCCGATTTTTCGTGTCTGTTCCACGTTGCTTTGGGCCCAAAAGGTTTTTGGGCCTAACTCCCAGCTCGGATAACATTTTTGATTCATTCTTTCGCCTAAATGGGTTTTTATACCATTTCTAAAGGGTCCGTGAGGTCAGAAGCTGAAAAAATTGAAGTACGATTTTTGCGTCGGTTCCACGTTGCTCTAGGCCCAAAACACGTTTTGGGACTAACTCCTAGCTCGGATAACATTTTTGAGTCATTCTTTCACCTAAATGCGTTTTTATACCATTTCTAAAGGGTTCAGTAGGTCAGAAGTCGAAAAAATTGAAGTTCGATTTTTAGCGATGGTTCCACGTTGCTCTAGGCCCAAAACGAGTTTTTGGCCTAACTCCTTGCTCGCATAACATTTTTGAGTCATTCTTTCGACTAAATGCGTTTTTTTTACCATTTCTAATGGGTTCGTGAGGTCAGAAGCTGAAAAAATTGAAGTCCGTCGGTTCCACGTTGCTTTAGGCCCAAAACGTTTTTTGGGCCAAACTCCTAGTTGGGATAACACTTTTGAATCATTCTTTTACCTAATGCGTTTTTTTACCATTTCTAAAGGGTTCAGGAGGTCAGAAGCCGAAAAAAATTAAATCCGATTTTTCGCGTCGGTTCCACATTGCTGTGGGCCCAAAACGTTTTTGGGCCTAACTCCTAGCTCGGATAACATTTTTGCGTCATTCTTTCGCCTAAATGTGTTTTTTTACCATATCTAAAGGGTTCGTGAGGTCAGAAGCTGAAAAAATTGAAGTCCGGTTTTTGCGTAGGTTCCAAGTTGATGTTGGCCCAAAACGTGTTTTGGGCCTAACTCCTAGCTCGGATAACATTGTTCAGTCATTCTTTCGCCTAATGGCATTTTTTTACCATTTCAAGAGGGTTCGTGAGGACAAAAGCTGAAAAAATTGAAGTCTGATTTTTCGCATCGGTTCCACGTTTCTCTAGGCCGAAAACGTGTTTTGGGCCTAACTCATAGCTCGGATAACATTTTTGATTCATTCTTTCGCCTAAATGGGTTTTTATACCATTTCTAAAGGGTCCGTGAGGTCAGAAGCTGAAAAAATTGAAGTCCGATTTTTGCGTCGGTTCCACGTTGCTCTAGGCCCAAAACACGTTTTGGGACTAACTCCTAGCTCGGATAACATTTTTGAGTCATTCTTTCACCAAAATGCGTTTTTATACCATTTCTAATGGGTTCAGTAGGTCAGAAGCCGAAAAAATTGAAGTTCGATTTTTAGCGATGGTTCCACGTTGCTCTAGGCCCAAAACGAGTTTTTGGCCTAACTCCTTGCTCGCATAACATTTTTGAGTCATTCTTTCGACTAAATGCGTTTTTTTTACCATTTCTAACGGGTTCGTGAGGTCAGAAGCTGAAAAAATTGAAGTCCGTCGGTTCCACGTTGCTTTAGGCCCAAAACGTTTTTTGGGCCAAACTCCTAGTTGGGATAACACTTTTGAATCATTCTTTTACCTAATGCGTTTTTTTACCATTTCTAAAGGGTTCAGGAGGTCAGAAGCCGAAAAAAATTAAATCCGATTTTTCGCGTCGGTTCCACATTGCTGTGGGCCCAAAACGTTTTTGGGCCTAACTCCTAGCTCGGATAACATTTTTGAGTCATTCTTTCGCCTAAATGTTTTTTTTACCATTTAAAAAGGTTTTGTGAGGTCAGAAGCTGAAAAAATTGAAGTTCGATTTTTCGCGTCGGTTCCACGTTGCTCTGGGCCCAAAACGTGTTTTGGGCCTAACTCCTAGTTCGGATAAAACTTTTGAGTCATTCTTTCACCTAAATGCGTTTTTTTACCATTTCAAAAGGGTTCGTGAGGTCGAAGCCGAAAAAATTGAAGTCCGATTTTTCGCGTCGGTTCCACGTTGCTTTAGGCCCAAAACGTGTTTTGGGCCTAACTCCTAGCTCGGATAACATTTTTGAGTCATTCTTTCACCTAAATGCGTTTTTTATACCATTTCTAAAGGGTTCGTGAGGTCAGAAGCTGAAAAAATTGAAGTCCGATTTTTCGCGTCGGTTCCACGTTGCTCTAGGCCCAAAACGTGTTTTGGGCCTAACTCCTAGCTCGGATAACATTTTTGAGTCATTCTTTCACCTAAATGCGTTTTTTTACCATTTCTAAAAGGTTCATGAGGTCGAAGCCGAAAAAATTGAAGTCCGATTTTTCGCGGCGGTTCCACGTTGCTTTGTCCACAAAACGTTTTTGGGCCTAACTCCTAGCTCGGCTAACATTTTTGAGTCATTCTTTCGCCTAAATGTGTTTTTTTACCATTTAAAAAGGTTTTGTGAGGTCAGAAGCTGAAAAATTTGAAGTTTGATTTTTCGCGTCGGTTCCACGTTGCTCTGGGCCCAAAACGTGTTTTGGGCCTAACTCCTAGTTCGGATAACACTTTTGAGTCATTCTTTCACCTAAATGCGTTTTTTTACCATTTCAAATGGGTTCGTGGAGGTCGAAGCCGAAAAAATTGAAGTCCGATTTTTCGCGTCGGTTCCACGTTGCTTTGGGCCCAAAACGGTTTTGGGCCTAACTCCTAGCTCGGATAACATTTTTGAGTTATTCTTTCACCTAAATGCGTTTTTTTACCATTTCAAAAGGGTTCGGAGGTCGAAGCCGAAAAAATTGAAGTCCGATTTTCGCGTCGGTTCCACGTTCTCTAGGCCCAAAACGTGTTTTGGGCCTAACTCCTAGCTCGGATAACATTTTTGAGTCATTCTTTCACCTAAATGCGTTTTTTTACCATTTCTAAAGGGTTCAGGAGGTCAGAAGCCGAAAAAATTGAAGTCCGATTTTTCGCGTCGGTTCCACGTTGCTTTGTGCCCAAAACGTTTTTGGGCCTAACTCCTAGCTCGGATAACATTTTTGAGTCATTCTTTCGCCTAAATGTTTTTTTTACCATTTCTAAAGGTTTCGTGAGGTCGAAGCCGAAAAAATTTGAAGTCCGATTTTTGCGTCGGTTCCACGTTGCTCTGGGCCCAAAACGTGTTTTGGGCCTAACTCCTAGTTCGGATAACATTTTTGAGTTATTCTTTCACCTAAATGCGTTTTTTTACCATTTCAAAAGGGTTCGTGAGGTCGAAGCCGAAAAAATTGAAGTCCGATTTTTCGCGTCGGTTCCACGTTGTTCTAGGCCCAAAACGTGTTTTGGGCCTAACTCCTAGCTCGGATAACATTTTTGAGTCATTCTTTCACCTAAATGCGTTTTTATACCATTTCTAAAGGGTTCGTGAGGTCAGAAGCAGAAAAAATTGAAGTCCGATTTTTGCGTCGGTTCCACGTTGCTCTAGGCCCAAAACGTGTTTTGGGACTAACTCCTAGCTCGGATAACATTTTTGAGTCATTCTTTCACCTAAATGCGTTTTTTTACCATTTCTAAAGGGTTCGTGAGGTCGAAGCCGAAAAAATTGAAGTCCGATTTTTCAGCGTCGGTTCCACGTTGCTTTGGGCACAAAACGTTTTTGGGCCTAACTCCTAGCTCGGATAACATTTTTGAGTCATTCTTTCGCCTAAATGTTTTTTTACCATTTAAAAAGGGTTTGTGAGGTCGAAGCTGAAAAATTTGAAGTTTGATTTTTCGCGTCGGTTCCACGTTGCTCCGGGCCCAAAACGTGTTTTGGTCCTAACTCCTAGTTCGGATAACACTTTTGAGTCATTCTTTCACCTAAATGCGTTTTTTTACCATTTCTAAAGGGTTCAGGAGGTCAGAAGCCGAAAAAATTGAAGTCCGATTTTTCGCGTCGGTTCCACGTTGCTTTGGGCCCAAAAAGGTTTTGGGCCTAACTCCTAGCTCGGATAACATTTTTGAGTTATTCTTTCGCCTAAATGTGTTTTTTAACCATTTAAAAAGGGTTTTGTGGGGTCAGAAGCTGAAAAATTTGAAGTTCGATTTTTCGCGTCGGTTCCACGTTGCTCTAGGCCCAAAACTTGTTTTGGTCCTAACTCCTAGTTCGGATAACACTTTTGAGTCATTCTTTCACCTAAATGCATTTTTTTACCATTTCTAAATGGGTTCGGGAGGTCGAAGCCGAAAAAATTGAAGTCCGATTTTTCGTGTCGGTTCCACGTTGCTCTAGGCCCAAAACGTGTTTTGGGACTAACTCCTAGCTCGGATAACATTTTTGAGTCATTCTTTCACCTAAATGCGTTTTTATACCATTTCTAAAGGGTTCGTGAGGTCGAAGCCGAAAAAATTGAAGTCCGATTTTTCGCGGCGGTTCCACGTTGCTTTGGCACAAAATGTTTTTGGGCCTAACTCCTAGCTCGGATAACATTTTTGAGTCATTCTTTCGCCTAAATGTTTTTTTTACCATTTTAAAAGGGTTTTGTGAGGTCAGAAGCTGAAAAAATTGAAGTCCGATTTTTCGCGTCGGTTCCACGTTGCTCTGGGCCCAAAACGTGTTTTGGTCCTAACTCCTAGTTCGGATAACACTTTTGAGTCATTCTTTCACCTAAATGCGTTTTTTTACCATTTCTAAATGGGTTCGTGAGGTCGAAGCCGAAAAAATTGAAGTCCGATTTTTCGCGTCGGTTCCACGTTGTTCTAGGCCTAAAACGTGTTTTGGGCCTAACTCCTAGCTCGGATAACATTTTTGAGTCATTCTTTCACCTAAATGCGTTTTTTTACCATTTCTAAAGGGTTCGTGAGGTCGGAAGTCGAAAAAATTGAAGTCCGATTTTTTAGCGTTGGTTCCACGTTGCTCTGGGCCCAAAACGTGTTTTTGGGCCTAACTCCTAGCTCGCATAACATTTTTGAGTCATTCTTTCGCCTAAATGCGTTTTTTTTACCATTTCTAAAGGGTTCGTGAGGTCGAAGCTGAAAAAATTGAAGTCCGATTTTTCGCGTTCCACGTTGCTCTAGGCCCAAAACGTGTTTTGGGCCTAACTCCTAGTTCGGATAACACTTTTGAGTCATTCTTTCACCTAAATGCGTTTTTTACCATTTCTAAAGGGTTCAGGAGGTCAGAAGCCGAAAAAATTGAAGTCCGATTTTTCGCGTCGGTTCCACGTTGCTTTGGGCCCAAAACGTTTTTGGGCCTAACTCCTAGCTCGGATAACATTTTTGAGTCATTCTTTCGCCTAAATGTGTTTTTTTACCATTTCTAAAGGGTTCGTGAGGTCAGAAGCTGAAAAAATTGAAGTCCGATTTTTCGCGTCGGTTCCACGTTGATGTGGGCCCAAAATGTGTTTTGGGCCTAACTCCTAGCTCGGATAACATTTTTGAGTCATTCTTTCGCCTAAATGCGTTTTTTTACCATTTCTAAAGGGTTCGTGAGGTCAAAAGCTGAAAAAATTGAAGTCGATTTTTCGCGTCGGTTCCACGTTTCTCTGGGCCCAAAACGTGTTTTGGGCCTAACTCCTAGCTCGGATAACATTTTTGAGTCATTCTTTCGCCTAAATGGGTTTTTTTACCATTTCTAAAGGGTTCGTGAGGTCAGAAGCTGAAAAAATTGAAGTCCGATTTTTGCGTCGGTTCCACGTTGCTCTAGGCCCAAAACGTGTTTTGGGCCTAACTCCTAGCTCGGATAACATTTTTGAGTCATTCTTTCGCCTAAATGGCGTTTTTTACCATTTCTAAAGGGTTCGTGAGGTCAAAGCTGAAAAAATTGAAGTCCGATTTTTGCGTCGGTTCCACGTTTTCTCTAGGCCGAAAACGTGTTTTGGGCCTAACTCCTAGCTCGGATAACATTTTTGATTCATTCTTTCGCCTAAATGGTTTTTTACCATTTCTAAAGGGTTCGTGAGGCCGAAGCCGAAAAAATTGAAGTCCGATTTTGCGTCGGTTCCACATTGCTTTGGCCCAAAACGTGTTTTGGGCCTAACTCCTAGCTCGGATAACATTTTTTGATTCATTCTTTCGCCTAAATGTGTTTTTTTACCATTTCTAAAGGGTTCGTGAGGTCGAAGCCGAAAAAATTGAAGTCCGATTTTGCGTCGGTTCCACGTTGCTCTAGGCCCAAAACGTGTTTTGGGCCTAACTCCTAGCTCGGATAACATTTTTGAGTCATTCTTTCGCCTAAATGCGTTTTTTTACCATTTCTAATGGGTTCGTGAGGTCGAAGCCGAAAAATTGAAGTCGATTTTTGCGCGGTTCCACGTTGCTGTGGGCCCAAAACGTTTTTGGGCCTAACTCCTAGCTCGGATAATATTTTTGAGTCATTCTTTCGCCTAAATGTGTTTTTTTACCATTTAAAAAGGTTTTGTGAGGTCAGAAGCTGAAAAATTTGAAGTTTGATTTTTCGCGTCGGTTCCACGTTGCTCTGGGCCCAAAACGTGTTTTGGTCCTAACTCCTAGTTCGGATAACACTTTTGAGTCATTCTTTTCACCTAAATGTTTTTTTACCATTTCAAATGGGTTCGGAGGTCAAGCCGAAAAAATTGAAGTCCGATTTTTCGCGTCGGTTCCACGTTGCTCTAGGCCCAAAACGTGTTTTGGGACTAACTCCTAGCTCCGGATAACATTTTTGAGTCATTCTTTCACCTAAATGCGTTTTTTATACCATTTCTAAAGGGTTCAGTAGGTCAGAAGCCGAAAAAATTGAAGTCCGATTTTTCGCGGCGGTTCCACGTTGCTTTGTTCACAAAACATTTTTGGGCCTAACTCCTAGCTCGGATAATATTTTTGAGTCATTCTTTCGCCTAAATGTGTTTTTTTACCATTTAAAAAGGTTTTGTGAGGTCAGAAGCTGAAAAATTTGAAGTTTGATTTTTCGCGTCGGTTCCACGTTGCTCTGGGCCCAAAACGTGTTTTGGTCCTAACTCCTAGTTCGGATAACACTTTTGAGTCATTCTTTCACCTAAATGCGTTTTTTTACCATTTCAAATGGGTTCAGGAGGTCAGAAGCCCAAAAAATTGAAGTCTGATTTTTCGCGTCGGTTCCACGTTGCTCTGGGCCCAAAAGGTTTTTGGGCCTAACTCCTAGCTCGGATAACATTTTTGAGTTATTCTTTCGCCTAAATGTGTTTTTTAACCAGTTAAAAAGGTTTTGTGAGGTCAGAAGCTGAAAAATTTGAAGTTCGATTTTTCGCATCGGTTCCACGTTGCTCTGGACCCAAAACGTGTTTTGGTCCTAACTCCTAGTTCGGATAACACTTATGAGTCATTCTTTCACCTAAATGCGTTTTTTTACCATTTTAAATGGGTTGAGGAGGTCAGAAGCCGAAAAAATTGAAGTCCGATTTTTCGCGTCGGTTCCACGTTGCTCTAGGCCAAAAACGTGTTTTAGGACTAACTCCTAGCTCGGATAACATTTTTGAGTCATTCTTTCACCTAAATGCGTTTTTATACCATTTCTAAAGGGTTAAGTAGGTCAGAAGCCGAAAAAATTGAAGTCCGATTTTTCGCGGCGGTGCCACGTTGCTTTGTTCACAAAACATTTATGGGCCTAACTCCTAGCTCGGATAACATTTTTGAGTCATTCTTTCGCCTAAATGTGTTTTTTTACCATTTCAAAAGGTTTGTGAGGTCAGAAGCTAAAAAATTTGAAGTTCGATTTTTCGCGTCGGTTCCACGTTGCTCTGGGCCCAAAACGTGTTTTGGTCCTAACTCCTAGTTCGGATAACACTTTTGAGTCATTCTTTCACCTAAATGCGTTTTTTTACCATTTCAAATGGGTTCAGGAGGTCAGAAGCCGAAAATATTGAAGTCCGATTTTTCGCGTCGGTTCCACGTTGCTCTGCGCCCAAAAGGTTTTTGGGCCTAACTCCTAGCTCGGATAACATTTTTGAGTTATTCTTTCACCTAAATGTGTTTTTTTACCATTTAAAAAGGTTTTGTGAGGTCAGAAGCTGAAAAATTTGAAGTCCGATTTTTCGCGTCGGTTCCACGTTGCTCTGGGCCCTAAACGTGTTTTGGGCCTAACTCCTAGCTCGGATAACATTATTGAGTCATTCTTTCACCTAAATGCGTTTTTTTACCATTTCTAAAGGGTTCGGGAGGTCAGAAGCCGAAAAAATTGAAGTTCGATTTCTCGCGGCGGTTCCACGTTGCTTTGGGCCCAAAACGTTTTTGGGCCTAACTCCTTGCTCGGATAACTTTTTTGAGTCATTCTTTCGCCTAAATGTGTTTTTTGACCATTTAAAAAGGTTTCGTGAGGTCAGAAGCTGAAAAAAAATTGAAGTTCGATTTTTCGCGTCGGCTCCACGTTTCTCTGGGCCCAAAACTTGTTTTGGGCCTAACTCCTAGTTCGGGATAACACTTTTGAGTCATTCTTTGACCTAAATGCGTTTTTTTACCATTTCTAAAGGGTTCAGGAGGTCAGAAGCCGAAAAAAATGAAGTCCGATTTTTCGCGTCGGTTCCACGTTGCTCTGGGCCCAAAACGTTTTTGGGCCTAACTCCTAGCTCGGATAACATTTTTGAGTCATTCTTTCGCCTAAATGTGTTTTTTTTACCATATCTAAAGGGTTCGTGAGGTCAGAAGCACAAAAAATTGAAGTCCGATTTTTCGCGTCGGTTCCACGTTTCTCTGGGCCCAAAACGTATTTTGGGCCTAACTCCCAGCTCGGATAACATTTTTGATTCATTCTTTCGCCTAAATGGGTGTTCGTACCATTTAAAGGGTTCGTGAGGCCGAAAAAAATTGAAGTCCGATTTTTGAGTCGGTTCCACATTGCTCTTGGCCCAAAACGTGTTTTGGGCCTAACTCCAGCTCGGATAACATTTTTGATTCATTCTTTCGCCTAAATGGGTTTTTATACCATTTCTAAAGGGTTCGTGAGGCCAGAAGCTGAAAAAATTGAAGTTTGATTTTTGAGTCGGTTCCACATTGCTCTTGGCCCAAAACGTGTTTTGGGCCTAACTCCCAGCTCGGATAACATTTTTGATTCATTCTTTCGCCTAAATGGGTTTTTATACCATTTCTAAAGGGTTCGTGAGGTCGAATCAGAAAAAATTGAAGTCCGATTTTTGCGTCGGTTCCACGTTGCTCTAGGCCCAAAACGTGTTTTGGGACTAACTCCTAGCTCGGATAACATTTTTGAGTCATTCTTTCGCCTAAATGCGTTTTTTTACCATTTCTAGAGGGTTCGTGAGGTCAAAAGCTGAAAAAATTGAAGTCTGATTTTTGCGTCGGTTCCACGTTTCTATAGGCCCAAAACGTGTTTTGGGCCTAACTCCCTAGTTCGGATAACATTTTTGATTCATTCTTTCGCCTAAATGGGTTTTTATACCATTTCTAAAGGGTTCGTGAAGTCAGAAGCTGATAAAATTGAAGTCCAATTTTTGCGTCGGGTCCACGTTGCTCTAGGCCCAAAACATGTTTTGGTTCTTAATTCCTAGTTCGGATAACACTTTTGAGTCATTCTTTCACCTAAATGCGTTTTTTTTACCATTTCTTAAAGGGTTCGTGAGGTCAGAAGCCGAAAAAATTGAAGTCCGATTTTTCGCGTCGGTTCCACGTTGCTCTGGGCCCAAAAGGTTTTTGGGCCTAACTCCTAGCTCGGATAACATTTTTGAGTTATTCTTTCGCCTAAATGTGTTTTTTACCATTTAAAAATGTTTTGTTAGGCCAGAAGCTGAAAAAATTGAAGTTTGATTTTTGAGTCGGTTCCACATTGCTCTTGGCCCAAAACGTGTTTTGGGCCTAACTCCCAGCTCGGATAACATTTTTGATTCATTCTTTCGCCTAAATGGGTTTTTATACCATTTCTAAAGGGTTCGTGAGGTCAGAAGCTGAAAAAATTGAAGTCCGATTTTTGCGTCGGTTCCACGTTGCTCTAGGCCCAAAACGTGTTTTGGGACTAACTCCTAGCTCGGATAACATTTTTGAGTCATTCTTTCACCTAAATGCTTTTTTATACCATTTCTAAAGGGTTCAGTAGGTCAGAAGCCGAAAAAATTGAAGTCCGATTTTTCGCGGCGGTTCCACGTTGCTTTGTTCACAAATCATTTTTGGGCCTAACTCCTAGCTCGGATAACATTTTTGAGTCATTCTTTCGCCTAAATGTGTTTTTTTACCATATCTAAAGGGTTCGTGAGGTCAGAAGCTGAAAAAATTGAAGTCCGATTTTTGCGTCGGTTCCACGTTGCTCTAGGCCCAAAACGTGTTTTGGGACTAACTCCTAGCTCGGATAACATTTTTGAGTCATTCTTTCACCTAAATGCGTTTTTATACCATTTCTAAAGGGTTCAGTAGGTCAGATGCCGAAAAAATTGAAGTCCGATTTTTAGCGATGGTTCCACGTTGCTCTAGGCCCAAAACGAGTTTTTGGCCTAACTCCTTGCTCGCATAACATTTTTGAGTCATTCTTTCGCCTAAATGCGTTTTTTTACCATTTCTAATGGGTTCGTGAGGTCAGAAGCTGACAAAATTGAAGTCTGTCGGTTCCACGTTGCTCTAGGCCCAAAACGTTTTTTGGGCTAAACTCCTAGTTGGGATAACACTTTTGAATCATTCTTTTACCTAATGCGTTTTTTTACCATTTCTAAAGGGTTCAGGAGGTCAGAAGCCAAAAAAAATGAAGTCCGATTTTTCGCGTCGGTTCCACGTTCTTTGTGGGCCCAAAACGTTTTTGGGCCTAACTCCTAGCTCGGATAACATTTTTGAGTCATTCTTTCGCCTAAATGTGTTTTTTTACCATATCTAAAGGGTTCGTGAGGTCAGAAGCTGAAAAAATTGAAGTCCGATTTTTGCGTCGGTTCCACGTTGCTCTAGGCCCAAAACGTGTTTTGGGCCTAACTCCTAGCTCGTATAACATTGTTCAGTCATTCTTTCGCCTAAATGCATTTTTTTACCTATTCAAGAGGGTTCGTGAGGACAAAAGCTGAAAAAATTGAAGTCTGATTTTTCGCGTCGGTTCCACGTTTCTCTAGGCCGAAAACGTGTTTTGGGCCTAACTCCCAGCTCGGATAACATTTTTGATTCATTCTTTCGCCTAAATGGGTTTTTATACCATTTCTAAAGGGTTCGTGAGGCCGGAAAGCTGAAAAAATTGAAGTCGATTTTTGAGTCGGTTCCACATTGCTCTGGCCCAAAACGTGTTTTGGGCCTAACTCCCAGCTCGGATAACATTTTTGATTCATTCTTTCGCCTAAATGGGTTTTTATACCATTTCTAAAGGGTTCGTGAGGTCAGAAGCTGAAAAAATTGAAGTCCGATTTTTGCGTCGGTTCCACGTTGCTCTAGGCCCAAAACGTGTTTTGGGACTAACTCCTAGCTCGGATAACATTTTTGAGTCATTCTTTCACCTAAATGCGTTTTTATACCATTTCTAAAGGGTTCGTGAGGTCAGAAGCCGAAAAAATTGAAGTCCGATTTTTCGCGGCGGTTCCACGTTGCTTTGTTCACAAAACATTTTTGGGCCTAACTCCTAGCTCGGATAACATTTTTGAGTCATTCTTTCGCCTAAATGTGTTTTTTTACCATTTAAAAAGGTTTTGTGAGGTCAGAAGCTGAAAAATTTGAAGTTCGATTTTTCGCGTCGGTTCCACGTTGCTCTGGGCCCAAAACGTGTTTTGGTCCTAACTCCTAGTTCGGATAACACTTTTGAGTCATTCTTTCACCTAAATGCGTTTTTTTACCATTTCAAATGGGTTCGTGAGGTCGAAGCCGAAAAAATTGAAGTCCGATTTTTCGCGTCGGTTCCACGTTGTTCTGGGCCCAAAACGTGTTTTGGGACTAACTCCTAGCTCGGATAACATTTTTGAGTCATTCTTTCACCTAAATGCGTTTTTATACCATTTATAAAGGTTTCGTGAGGTCAGAAGCCGAAAAAATTAAAGTCCGATTTTTTGCGTCGGTTCCACGTTGCTTTAGGCCCAAAACGTTTTTGGGCCTAACTCCTAGCTCGGATAACATTTTTGAGTCATTCTTTCGCCTAAATGTGTTTTTTTACCATTTCAAAAGGTTTTGTGAGGTCAGAAGCTGAAAAAATTGAAGTCCGATTTTTCGCGTCGGTTCCACGTTGCTTTGGGCCCAAAACGTGTTTTGGGCCTAACTCCTAGTTCGGATAACACTTTTGAGTCATTCTTTCACCTAAATGCGTTTTTTTACCATTTCTAAAGGGGTTCGGGAGGTCGAAGCCGAAAAAATTGAAGTCCGATTTTTCGCGTCGGTTCCACGTTGCTCTGGGCCCAAAACGTTTTTGGGCCTAACTCCTAGCTCGGATAACATTTTTGAGTCATTCTTTCGCCTAAATGTGTTTTTTTACCATTTCTAAAGGGTTCGTGAGGTCAAAAGTTGAAAAAATTGAAGTCCGATTTTTCGCGTCGGTTCCACGTTGCTCTTGGCCCAAAACGTGTTTTGGGCCTAACTCCTAGCTCGGATAACATTTTTGAGTCATTCTTTCGCCTAAATGCGTTTTTTTTACCATTTCTAAAGGGTTCGTGAGGTCAGAAGCTGAAAAAATTGAAGTCCGATTTTTCGCGTCGGTTCCATCGTTGCTCTAGGCCCAAAACGTGTTTTGGGCCTAACTCCTAGCTCGGATAACATTTTTGAGTCATTCTTTCACCTAAATGCGTTTTTTTACCATTTCTAAAGGGTTCGTGAGGTCAGAAGCCAAAAAAATTGAAGTCCGATTTTTGCGTCGGTTCCACGTTGCTCTGGGCCCAAAACGGTTTTTGGGCCTAACTCCTAGCTCGGATAACATTTTTGAGTCATTCTTTCGCCTAAATGTGTTTTTTTACCATATCTAAAGGGTTCGTGAGGTCAGAAGCTGAAAAAATTGAAGTCCGATTTTTGCGTCGGTTCCACGTTGCTGTTGGCCCAAAACGTGTTTTGGGCCTAACTCCTAGCTCGGATAACATTTTTGAGTCATTCTTTCGCCTAAATGCGTTTTTTTACCATTTCTAAAGGGTTCGTGAGGACAAAAGCTGAAAAAATTGAAGTCCGATTTTTCGCGTCGGTTCCACGTTCTTTCTGGGCCAAAACGTGTTTTGGGCCTAACTCATAGCTCGGATAACATTTTTGATTCATTCTTTCGCCTAAATGGGTTTTTATACCATTTCTAAAGGGTTCGTGAGGCAGAAGCTGAAAAAATTGAAGTCTGATTTATGAGTCGGTTCCACATTGCTCTAGGCCGATAACGTGTTTTGGGCCTAACTCCCAGCTCGGATAACATTTTTGAGTCATTCTTTCGCCTAAATGGGTTTTTATACCATTTCTAAAGGGTTCGTGAGGTCAGAAGCTGAAAAAATTGAAGTCCGATTTTTTGCGTCGGTTCCACGTTGCTCTTGGCCCAAAACGTGTTTTGGGACTAACTCCTAGCTCGGATAACATTTTTGAGTCATTCTTTCACCTAAATGCGTTTTTATACCATTTCTAATGGGTTCAGTAGGTCAGAAGCCGAAAAAATTGAAGTCCGATTTTTCGCGGCGGTTCCACGTTGCTTTGTTCACAAAACATTTTTGGGCCTAACTCCTAGCTCGGATAATATTTTTGAGTCATTCTTTCGCCTAAATGTGTTTTTTTACCATTTAAAAAGGTTTTGTGAGGTCAGAAGCTGAAAAATTTGAAGTTTGATTTTTCGCGTCGGTTCCACGTTGCTTTGGGCCCAAAACGTGTTTTGGTCCTAACTCCTAGTTCGGATAACACTTTTGAGTCATTCTTTCACCTAAATGTGTTTTTTTACCATTTCAAATGGGTTCTGGAGGTCAGAAGCCGAAAAAATTGAAGTCCGATTTTTCGCGTCGGTTCCACGTTGCTCTAGGCCCAAAACGTGTTTTGGGACTAACTCCTAGCTCGGACAACATTTTTGAGTCATTCTTTCACCTAAATGCGTTTTTATACCATTTCTAAAGGGTTCAGTAAGTCAGAAGCCGAAAAAATTGAAGTCCGATTTTTCGCGGCGGTTCCACGTTGCTTTGTTCACAAAACATTTTTGGGCCTAACTCCTAGCTCGGATAACATTTTTGAGTCATTCTTTCGCCTAAATGTGTTTTTTTTACCATATAAAAAGGTTTTGTGAGGTCAGAAGCTGAAAAATTTGAAGTTTGATTTTTCGCGTCGGTTCCACGTTGCTCTGGGCCCAAAACGTGTTTTGGTCCTAACTCCTAGTTCGGATAACACTTTTGAGTCATTCTTTCACCTAAATGCGTTTTTTTACCATTTCAAATGGGTTCAGGAGGTCAGAAGCCGAAAAAATTGAAGTCCGATTTTTCGCGTCGGTTCCACGTTGCTCTGGGCCCAAAAGGTTTTTGGGCCTAACTCCTAGCTCGGATAACATTTTTGAGTTATTCTTTCGCCTAAATGTGTTTTTTAACCAGTTAAAAAGGTTTTGTGAGGTCAGAAGCTGAAAAATTTGAAGTTCGATTTTTCGCGTCGGTTCCACGTTGCTCTGGACCCAAAACGTGTTTTGGTCCTAACTCCTAGTTCGGATAACACTTATGAGTCATTCTTTCACCTAAATGCGTTTTTTTACCATTTTAAATGGGTTCAGGAGGTCAGAAGCCGAAAAAATTGAAGTCCGATTTTTCGCGTCGGTTCCACGTTGCTCTAGGCCCAAAACGTGTTTTGGGACTAACTCCTAGCTCGGATAACATTTTTGAGTCATTCTTTCACCTAAATGCGTTTTTATACCATTTCTAAAGGGTTAAGTAGGTCAGAAGCCGAAAAAATTGAAGTCCGATTTTTCGCGGCGGTGCCACGTTGCTTTGTTCACAAAACATTTTTGGGCCTAACTCCTAGCTCGGATAACATTTTTGAGTCATTCTTTCGCCTAAATGTGTTTTTTTACCATTTCAAAAGGTTTGTGAGGTCAGAAGCTAAAAAATTTGAAGTTCGATTTTTCGCGTCGGTTCCACGTTGCTCTGGGCCCAAACGTGTTTTGGTCCTAACTCCTAGTTCGGATAACACTTTTGAGTCATTCTTTCTTTTTACCATTTCAAATGGGTTCAGGAGGTCAGAAGCTGAAAAAATTGAAGTCCGATTTTTCGCGTCGGTTCCACGTTGCTCTGGGCCCAAAAGGTTTTTGGGCCTAACTCCTAGCTCGGATAACATTTTTGAGTTATTCTTTCGCCTAAATGTTTTTTTACCATTTCAAAAGGTTTTGTGAGGTCAGAAGCTGAAAAATTTGAAGTTCGATTTTTCGCGTCGGTTCCACGTTGCTCTGGGCCCAAAACGTGTTTTGGGCCTAACTCCTAGTTCGGATAACATTTTTGAGTCATTCTTTCACCTAAATGCGTTTTTTTACCATTTCTAAAGGGTTCAGGAGGTCAGAAGTCGAAAAAATTGAAGTCCGATTTTTCGCGTCGGTTCCACGTTGCTCTGGGCCCAAAAGGTTTTTGGGCCTAACTCCTAGCTCGGATAACATTTTTGAGTCATTCTTTCGCCTAAATGTGTTTTTTTACCATTTAAAAAGGTTTTGTAAGGTCAGAAGCTGAAAATTTTGAAGTTCGATTTTTCCCGTCGGTTCCACGTTGCTCTGGGCCCAAAACTTGTTTTGGTCCTAACTCCTAGTTCGGATAACACTTTTGAGTCATTCTTTCACCTAAATGCGTTTTTTTACCATTTCTAAAGGGTTCAGGAGGTTAGAAGCCAAAAAAATTGAAGTCCGATTTTTCGCGTCGGTTCCACGTTGCTCTGGGCCCAAAACGTTTTTGGGCCTAACTCCTAGCTCGGATAACATTTTTGAGTCATTCTTTCGCCTAAATGTGTTTTTTTACCATATATAAAGGGTTCGTGAGGTCGAATGCAAAAAATTGAAGTCCGATTTTTCGCGTCGGTTCCACGTTGTTTCTTAGGCCCAAAACGTGTTTTGGGCCTAACTCCTAGCTCGGATAACATTTTTGAGTTATTCTTTCGCCTAAATGTGTTTTTTTACCATATCTAAAGGGTTCGTGAGGTCAGAAGCACAAAAAATTGAAGTCCGATTTTTCGCGTCGGTTCCACGTTTCTCTAGGCCGAAAACGTGTTTTGGGCCTAACTCATAGCTCGGATAACATTTTTGATTCATTCTTTCGCCTAAATGGGTTTTTATACCATTTCTAAAGGGTTCGTGAGGCAAGAAGCTGAAAAAATTGAAGTCTGATTTATGAGTCGGTTCCACATTGCTCTAGGCCGATAACGTGTTTTGGGCCTAACTCCCAGCTCGGATAACATTTTTGATTCATTCTTTCGCCTAAATGGGTTTTTATACCATTTCTAAAGGGTTCGTGAGGTCAGAAGCTGAAAAAATTGAAGTCCGATTTTTGCGTCGGTTCCACGTTGCTCTAGGCCCAAAACGTGTTTTGGGACTAACTCCTAGCTCGGATAACATTTTTGAGTCATTCTTTCACCTAAATGCGTTTTTTATACCATTTCTAAAGGGTTCGTGAGGTCGAAGCCGAAAAAATTGAAGTCCGATTTTTCGCGGCGGTTCCACGTTGCTTTGTTCACAAAACATTTTTGGGCCTAACTCCTAGCTCGGATAACATTTTTGAGTCATTCTTTCGCCTAAATGTGTTTTTTTACCATTTAAAAAGGTTTTGTGAGGTCAGAAGCTGAAAAATTTGAAGTTTGATTTTTCGCGTCGGTTCCACGTTGCTCTGGGCCCAAAACGTGTTTTGGTCCTAACTCCTAGTTCGGATAACACTTTTGAGTCATTCTTTCACCTAAATGCGTTTTTTTACCATTTCAAATGGGTTCAGGAGGTCAGAAGCCGAAAAAATTGAAGTCCGATTTTTCGCGTCGGTTCCACGTTGCTCTGGGCCCAAAAGGTTTTTGGGCCTAACTCCTAGCTCGGATAACATTTTTGAGTTATTCTTTCGCCTAAATGTGTTTTTTTTACCATTTAAAAAGGGTTTTGTGAGGTCGGAAGCCGAAAAATTTGAAGTTCGATTTTTCGCGTCGGTTCCACGTTGCTCTTTGGGCCCAAAACGTGTTTTGGTCCTAACTCCTAGTTCGGATAACACTTTTGAGTCATTCTTTCACCTAAATGCGTTTTTTTACCATTTTAAATGGGTTCGGGGAGGTCGAAGCCGAAAAAATTGAAGTCCGATTTTTCGCGTCGGTTCCACGTTGCTCTCAGGCCCAAAACGTGTTTTGGGACTAACTCCTAGCTCGGATAACATTTTTGAGTCATTCTTTCACCTAAATGCGTTTTTATACCATTTCTAAAGGGTTAAGTAGGTCGAAGCCGAAAAAATTGAAGTCCGATTTTTCGCGTCGGTTCCACGTTGCTTTGTCCACAAAACGTTTTTGGGCCTAACTCCTAGCTCGGATAACATTTTTTGAGTCATTCTTTCGCCTAAATGTGTTTTTTTACCATTTCAAAAGGGTTTGTGAGGTCGAAGCTAAAAAATTTGAAGTTCGATTTTTGCGTCGGTTCCACGTTGCTCTAGGCCCAAACGTGTTTTGGTCCTAACTCCTAGTTCGGATAACATTTTTGAGTCATTCTTTCCCTAAATTTTTTTACCATTTCAAATGGGTTCAGGAGGTCAGAAGCTGAAAAAATTGAAGTCCGATTTTTCGCGTCGGTTCCACGTTGCTCTGGGCCCAAAAAGTTTTTTGGGCCTAACTCCTAGCTCGGATAACATTTTTGAGTCATTCTTTCGCCTAAATGTGTTTTTTACCATTTCAAAAGGTTTTGTGAGGTCAGAAGCTGAAAAATTTGAAGTTCGATTTTTCGCGTCGGTTCCACGTTGCTCTGGGCCCAAAACGTGTTTTGGTCCTAACTCCTAGTTCGGATAACACTTTTGAGTCATTCTTTCACCTAAATGCGTTTTTTTACCATTTCTAAAGGGTTCAGGAGGTCAGAAGTCGAAAAAATTGAAGTCCGATTTTTCGCGTCGATCTACGTTGCTCTGGGCCCAAAAGGTTTTTGGGCCTAACTCCTAGCTCGGATTACATTTTTGAGTTATTCTTTCGCCTAAATGTGTTTTTTTACCATTTAAAAAGGTTTTGTAAGGTCAGAAGCTGAAAAATTTGAAGTTCGATTTTTCCCGTCGGTTCCACGTTGCTCTGGGCCCAAAACTTGTTTTGGTCCTAACTCCTAGTTCGGATAACACTTTTGAGTCATTCTTTCACCTAAATGCGTTTTCTTACCATTTCTAAAGGGTTCAGGAGGTTAGAAGCCGAAAAAATTGAAGTCCGATTTTTCGCGTCGGATCCACGTTGTTCTGGGCCCAAAAGGTTATTGGGCCTAACTCCTAGCTCGGATAACATTTTTGAGTTATTCTTTCGCCTAAATGTGTTTTTTTACCATATCTAAAGGGTTCGTGAGGTCAGAAGCACAAAAAATTGAAGTCCGATTTTTCGCGTCGGTTCCACGTTGCTCTGGGCCCAAAACGTTTTTGGGCCTAACTCCTAGCTCGGATAACATTTTTGAGTCATTCTTTCGCCTAAATGTGTTTTTTTACCATATCTAAAGGGTTCGTGAGGTCAGAAGCACAAAAAATTGAAGTCCGATTTTTCGCGTCGGTTCCACGTTTTTCTAGGCCGAAAACGTGTTTTGGGCCTAACTCCTAGCTCGGATAACATTTTTGATTCATTCTTTCGCCTAAATGGGTTTTTATACCATTTCTAAAGGGTTCGTGAGGCAAGAAGCTGAAAAAATTGAAGTCTGATTTATGAGTCGGTTCCACATTGCTCTTGGCCCAAAACGTGTTTTGGGCCTAACTCCCAGCTCGGATAACATTTTTGATTCATTCTTTCGCCTAAATGGGTTTTTATACCATTTCTAAAGGGTTCGTGAGGTCAGAAGCTGAAAAAATTGAAGTCCGATTTTTGCGTCGGTTCCACGTTGCTCTAGGCCCAAAACGTGTTTTGGGACTAACTCCTAGCTCGGATAACATTTTTGAGTCATTCTTTCACCTAAATGCGTTTTTATACCATTTCTAATGGGTTCGGTGAGGTCGAAGCCGAAAAAATTGAAGTCCGATTTTTCGCGTCGGTTCCACGTTGCTTTGTGCCCAAAACGTGTTTTGGGCCTAACTCCTAGCTCGGATAATATTTTTGAGTCATTCTTTCGCCTAAATGTGTTTTTTTACCATTTAAAAAGGTTTTGTGAGGTCAGAAGCTGAAAAATTTGAAGTTTGATTTTTCGCGTCGGTTCCACGTTGCTCTTGGCCCAAAACGTGTTTTGGTCCTAACTCCTAGTTCGGATAACACTTTTGAGTCATTCTTTCACCTAAATGTGTTTTTTTACCATTTCTAAATGGGTTTGTGAGGTCGAAGCCGAAAAAATTGAAGTCCGATTTTTCGCGTCGGTTCCACGTTGCTCTCAGGCCCAAAACGTGTTTTGGGACTAACTCCTAGCTCGGATAACATTTTTGAGTCATTCTTTCACCTAAATGCGTTTTTATACCATTTCTAAAGGGTTCAGTGAGGTCGAAGCCGAAAAAATTGAAGTCCGATTTTTCGCGGCGGTTCCACGTTGCTTGGTTCACAAAACGTTTTTGGGCCTAACTCCTAGCTCGGATAACATTTTTGAGTCATTCTTTCGCCTAAATGTGTTTTTTTACCATTTCAAAAGGTTTGTGAGGTCAGAAGCTAAAAAATTTGAAGTTCGATTTTTCGCGTCGGTTCCACGTTGCTCTGGGCCCAAACGTGTTTTGGTCCTAACTCCTAGTTCGGATAACACTTTTGAGTCATTCTTTCTTTTTACCATTTCAAATGGGTTTCAGGAGGTCAGAAGCTGAAAAAATTGAAGTCCGATTTTTCGCGTCGGTTCCACGTTGCTCTGGGCCCAAAAGGTTTTTGGGCCTAACTCCTAGCTCGGATAACATTTTTGAGTTATTCTTTCGCCTAAATGTGTTTTTTACCATTTCAAAAGGTTTTGTGAGGTCAGAAGCTGAAAAATTTGAAGTTCGATTTTTCGCGTCGGTTCCACGTTGCTCTGGGCCCAAAACGTGTTTTGGTCCTAACTCCTAGTTCGGATAACACTTTTGAGTCATTCTTTCACCTAAATGCGTTTTTTTACCATTTCTAAAGGGTTCAGGAGGTTAGAAGTCGAAAAAATTGAAGTCCGATTTTTCGCGTCGATCTACGTTGCTCTGGGCCCAAAAGGTTTTTGGGCCTAACTCCTAGCTCGGATTACATTTTTGAGTTATTCTTTCGCCTAAATGTGTTTTTTTACCATTTAAAAAGGTTTTGTAAGGTCAGAAGCTGAAAAATTTGAAGTTCGATTTTTCCCGTCGGTTCCACGTTGCTCTGGGCCCAAAACTTGTTTTGGTCCTAACTCCTAGTTCGGATAACACTTTTGAGTCATTCTTTCACCTAAATGCGTTTTCTTACCATTTCTAAAGGGTTCAGGAGGTTAGAAGCCGAAAAAATTGAAGTCCGATTTTTCGCGTCGGATCCACGTTGTTCTGGGCCCAAAAGGTTATTGGGCCTAACTCCTAGCTCGGATAACATTTTTGAGTTATTCTTTCGCCTAAATGTGTTTTTTTACCATATCTAAAGGGTTCGTGAGGTCAGAAGCACAAAAAATTGAAGTCCGATTTTTCGCGTCGGATCCACGTTGTTCTGAGCCCAAAAGGTTTTGGGCCTAACTCCTAGCTCGGATAACATTTTTGAGTCATTCTTTCGCCTAAATGTGTTTTTTTACCATATATAAAGGGTTCGTGAGGTCAAAAGCGGAAAAAATTGAAGTCTGATTTTTCGCGTCGGTTCCACGTTTCTCTAGGCCGAAAACGTGTTTTGGGCCTAACTCCCAGCTCGGATAACATTTTTTATTCATTCTTTCGCCTAAATGGGTTTTTATACCATTTCTAATGGGTTCGTGAGGCCAGAAGCTGAAAAAATTGAAGTTTGATTTTTGAGTCGGTTCCACGTTTCTAGGCCCGAAAACGTGTTTTGGGCCTAACTCCCAGCTCGGATAACATTTTTGATTCATTCTTTCGCCTAAATGGGTTTTTATACCATTTCTAAAGGGTTCGTGAGGTCAGAAGCTGAAAAAATTGAAGTCCGATTTCTGCGTCGGTTCCACGTTGCTCTGGGCCCAAAACGTGTTTTGGGCCTAACTCCTAGCCTCGGATAACATTTTTGAGTCATTCTTTCACCTAAATGCGTTTTTTTTACCATTTCTAATGGGTTCGTGAGGTCGAAGCCGAAAAATTGAAGTCCGATTTTTTCGGCGGTTCCACGTTGCTTTGGGCACAAAACATTTTTGGGCCTAACTCCTAGCTCGGATAACATTTTTGAGTCATTCTTTCGCCTAAATGTGTTTTTTTACCATTTCAAAAGGTTTTGTGAGGTCAGAAGCTGAAAAATTTGAAGTTCGATTTTTCGCGTCGGTTCCACGTTGCTTCGGGCCCAAACGTGTTTTGGTCCTAACTCCTAGTTCGGATAACACTTTTGAGTCATTCTTTCACCTAAATGCGTTTTTTTACCATTTCAAAAGGGTTCGGGAGGTCAAAGCCGAAAAAAATTGAAGTCCGATTTTTCGCGTCGGTTCCACGTTGCTCTAGGCCCAAAAGTGTTTTGGGCCTAACTCCTAGCTCGGATAACATTTTTGAGTTATTCTTTCGCCTAAATGCGTTTTT